>PVJC01003596.1:0-69496 GCA_004026665.1 Murina feae
TCAAATCTGTTTTTATAAAAGGGGGAAAGGGGGTGTATTCTTTCCCCAGGTCCAATTCAAATCAGGAACACACTGAGAGTGAGCCTTCATGATCAGAGAATAGCACTGAAATTCAAATGAATCTTAATAATATCTACTGCTGCAATTTTCAAGGGGTTTGGTCTAAAGAGGAATCTATTTATACCTTTAAAAATTAGGACTGTCCTGGCTAGCTTGGCTCGGGTGGATGAAGCATTGACCTGGGGACTCAAGGGTCCCAGGTTCAATTCCGATCAAGGGCATGTACCTTGGTTGTGGGCAAATCCCCAGTTGGGAGTGTGCAGGAGGCAGCTGATGGATGTTTCTCTCTCATCTATGTTTCTGACTATCCCTCTTCCTTCCTCTCTGTAAAAAATCAATAAAATATATTTTTTAAAAATTACTGAGGACTCCCAAAACCTTTTTTATCTATGTTGGGTTCTATCAATATTTATCATGCTGGAAATTAAAGTTGAAACGTTAAAAAATAATTATTTATTAATTCATCTTAAGACAACCATAAGAAGTCCATTCATTACATATTAATTAACATAGAGAGCATGTTTATGAAAAACAACTGTTTTCAAAAACGAAAATCAGTGATGAGTAGCATAGCTTTACATTTTTTGCAAAATTCTGTAATGTTTGACTTCACAGAAGATAGTTAGATTCTCATTCTTACTTCTGCAGTCAGGCTGTTACAAGACATTGTTTTGGTTAAAATATATGAAGAAAATTGCCATCACACAAATATGAGACAAATATGACAAATGTATCAAACAAAGGAAGAAGTAATCTGTAGTGATAATTGTGGCTATTCTTTTTTTGATATTGCATCAAAATTCAAGTGGCAATTTCTTGAAGATTAGTTTGCAACATGAAATCTGAAACAATGTCCATGAACTTTTCCTATTAAAATACAAACTGAAGTTTGTATGGATCTTTTAACATCATGGATTGGTCATTGTAAAATATTGGTTTGTTGAGTTATATTCTGATCTCCTAACGGTTGACACAGTTTATTATACAATTTCAAAAACTTGCATTCACCTTCAATCTCATCAGAAAAGTCTCTAAGTACTGAAAAACTGTCAAGTGAAGGGGTGGACTTTCCAAGATTCTATTATCTGCTTGAAAGTTTGAATTTTGTCATTGACAGCCAATACTGCCAGTTGTTTTCTTTGAAATGACAGTCCTACTTTGTTCATTTCCAAAATGTCTGCCATCCAGGACTAAGTAACCCTAGTTGTCTACCAGTCGTTTCTTCACACAGATAGTTCATGACACAAAGGGGCCATAATTCAGCCCAAACAACCCCATGAGTGTTTTCCCTCAGGACACCCAACTAGTTCAGTATGTAGCAGCAGTGCTTTATGCAACTTCCCATGTCACCCCTCAGCATAGTAAAAAAGACATATTTTACTAGCAAGAGTAGAAATGGAATACATGTAATAATTTTTAGACTTCATCAAGCACATTCTTTTGTTGTTTGGTTCCATTGATTTTTAGAGAAAGTGGAAGGGAGGGAGAAAGAGAAACATCGATGTGAGAGAGACACATCAATTGGTTGCCTCCCAGACACTCACTGTAACCCAGGTACTGCCCTTGACGGAAAATCAAACTGGCAACCCTCAGTGCACAGGCCTAATCTCTGTCCAATGAGCCACACAAGCCACAGCCCATCAAGCCCATTCGTAAGTGCAACTGTTTTATTTTGTTTTAAACTTCAAGCGTATAGCAGTGAACTCTAAGGACAAGGAGTAAGGGATGGTACTATTGCCTTTGTTCTTGCCAAGGTGCCCAGAAATTTTACTGACTGTTGCTTTTGTATCATCAGTGCAAATATGAGTACATCTCAGTGTTATTATGAAAATAGCTTTGACTTCACAGACCCCTGGAAGGGTCTCAGGAAAGACCTCCCCCCCTAAAAGGGTCATATAGTCCTAGAACAACTTTTGGAGAACTGCTGCTGTAGCTGGTGGCAGGCATAATTTTTTTATTTTTACCAAAGCTTATCTTCTGATCATTCTAGTATTTTGTGGTGCTAGAAGAGACCTTTGAAAACACCAAAAAAGTATAAATTTTTTTAAATCACAAATCTTAAACTGGTGGTCATTATAAAAGCTAAAAGAGAAAGAAAGGGGGAGAGACCAAGGTTCAAGCTATTCCAACTTGAATGGTCGAATAAAATTTAGAGGAGCCGTAAGTGCTATAACCTTACTATTTACTTCAATAACTTCCAAGGTGGTACCCGGCCCTTCTGTGATACCTGCAACATGGAATTGGAATTTCTGACCCCTGACATGTAATTTTGTATCGCCCCTTGTTAAATACAAATCAAATTCTATACTTCGCTCAGTTGCCTTCTCTGTCCGTCTCGGTCTGTGCCTGGTTCGCACATTCCCAGCATGAGTAACGATGCTTCTGCTTGTGCTGACACTTTGCATGCCATTAAGTGCCATCGACACATGCCCCTCTGGCCCCACTCATCCTTGATCTACTGGACAGCAGCATGGAGAGATGGCCAGTATAAAGCATCTACACATATATTTATGAATAATATCTCGAGTCTTCCAGGAGTAGAGGTCATTTGGAGGTTTGAGGAACATCTCCTGCTTTGATTGAATGTTTCATTATACACAGAATGACAAGCAGGAAGATGGAAGAAATTTTGGTCCACAAAAGGCAATCATGCTATGCCTGTCCAGTTTCCTAATTTTCTGTGATTCACCCAAACTCATTAAATCCCTAATTCTCTAAGAATTTCTATAAATAGGTTCCTTTTGTAATGTTTTGTTCATTGAAATAGATAGGTGCTATATGGTAAATGCAATTGTTTGAGATAAAGTAGGATCCTTTTCTTGTATCTGTAAAGAAATATCTAACATTGTGCATTAATTTTTTAACAGCCGAAAGCCTTGAAACTATTGGGAATGGAGGTACGTGTTTGCTCAAATTATTAGAGTCAATTATTTAATCTCTTTGTTACACATTTGAAATACATACCTAAGTTCATTTCAGTGGTAAGGATTAGTACATGATTCTGCAACGAGAAAGTGACATTTTTCCCAGTGGTGAGGGGACAGGTCACAGTAGCTTTGAAAATTTCACCATGGAGGTTATATTAGCATTACAAACAAAGAAATAAAGTCCTATTTGAAATACTAACTTGAAAACCAAGGAAGCATATATATTCCAGTAAGCAAAATCTATTCATGGGTGTTTACAAATGGCAACAAATCCAAAGGCCAGAAATACTTCACAAATGCACCTAATGAGGAATGCAGAACTGGAGAAGTTACCTTCCTCACATCTTTTGTTCATGTGGTTATTGTTGTATGCAAATGCAAGTCCTTGTCCTTTGAGAGAAAAGGGTAGTGCTGTCCGTCATGCATGACAAATAGCCCTACCTGCAGAAGGGGAAAAGGACACAAGTGAAAAGAAAAAGAAAATGGCCCATTGGACATACTTTTTCTAATGTAAAGTATAACAATGACATGTTCCCATAGGACTGTGCTTATGCTCTTCTAAATCATTTTTAAAATTAGACATATATGAGCTTGTGCATTCTTTTAGGATGGGAGCTAGGAGAGGATACAGTCAGACCTCAGAGATATTGCAGGTTCGGTTCCAAACCACTGCAGTATAGCAAGTCGTGATATTTTGCCTTCAATGTGTAGAAATTGCAACATTTGGCAAGTGCAATAAAGTGAAACACAACCAAATGAGGTAGGTGTGCCAGTAGTTCATTTATGCATCTGTCAGAGCTGGACCAGTAGTAAATATACAGTAACTGTTGATTGAATTTCGTTGGTTCATTTCTAACTCCACCTCTATTTTTTTTTCCACCCTGAAATTACAGGATGATGTTCCCTTGAGGAGAGGAAGAAAGACAACCAAGAAACGTGAAGAAGAGGTAGACATTGACCTGGATGACCCTGAGATCAACCACTTTCCTTTCCCTTTCCACGAGCTGATGGTGTGGGCCGTCCTGATGAAGCGGCAGAAAATGGCCTTGTTCTTCTGGCAGCACGGCGAGGAGGCCATGGCCAAGGCCCTGGTGGCCTGCAAGCTCTGCAAGGCCATGGCTCATGAGGCTTCTGAAAACGACATGGTCGATGACATCTCCCAGGAGCTCAATCACAACTCCAGGTCTGCCCAGCCCAGAAAATGGGGGGAACAAGGGATGAAAAGGGAAGGTGGGCCCCAAATAATGGATGGAAGGTCTGAGCTTTCCAGAACTTGAAGGCAAGGCAATATCACCCCAACGGTACACAGAGAGTATGGACATGAAGAATTACTGTTGCCGGCTAGCATGTAGTTGAACAGCAACCTATGACCAGGAAGTCAGGGTTCATTCCTGGAAGGGGCACATGCCAGAGTTGCGGGCGGAGGCAGCCAATCAACGAGTCTCTCTCAAGATTGATGTTTCTATCTCTCTCTCTCTTCCTCCCTTCCTCTCTGAAATCAATAAAAAATATATATTTTTTAAAAAGGATCACTGTTTATGGTGCACAGCAGTGGCTATGGAGGTACAAACAGATTATAGAAGATTTCATTTCATCCTCTCAACCTCCCCAACATATCTGGTATTTTCACTGTAGGCATGTTTTCCATAAATATCTTTAAATATATATATATATATTATTGATTTTTTACAGAGAGGAAGGGAGAGGGATAGAGTTTGAAACATCAGTGAGAGAGAAACATCGATCAGCTGCCTCCTGCACACCCCCTCTTGGGGATGTGCCTGCAACCAAGGTACATGCCCCCGACCAGAATCAAACCCGGGACCTGTCAGTCCACAGGCCAGTGCTCTATCCACTGAGGCAAACCGGTCAGGGCTGCCATAAATACCTTTGCTGCAAGGATTTTTAGCACACAGGTCGTCAGCTGTAAAGCAATTTTGCCATAAAAGATAAAATAACGAAATATAAAAATGACATCATGGAACATGAAAAACTATTAACAAAATTTGAAAACTGTGTTGCCAAAATGAAAATACATTGTCTCGAAGTCTTTTGTTCATAGTATTATATATACTTTTCTTTTCTATTTGCCATAGCTTGGTGAACATTTGGTTCTGCTGGGTGGGAGGATGACTGTGGTCACTGAATGGTATGCAGACTGATATGTTTATCATTTTCTAGTATAGTGTGCAATCTGGCTTTCAACGGAGTTTTTAACACCCACTATTTTAAGACCACCACATCTACCCATCATCGTATAGACCATTATGAGGGCTAAGATTTATATAATGTAAAAATGGAAGTAACTGTGAGAACCTCCTCCATGGAGAAATGAAATCAAACTAACCATTAGCTTAAATAAGTTCAGTCTGTCAAATGTAAACCAAACTGCCCACCGTTATTTTATCTTTTATGGTGAAATTGCCTTACAGCCAATTAGTTGTGCAACAAAAATGCTTACAGCAAATACACTTAGAACCCTGCCCCAAGAGATAGATCCTCCTGTTATGCATATTTTACGGCTAAAGGAAATGAGACGTAGAATTTAAGTAACTTGTCCAAGATGACAGCTCTGTGGCTAGGCTCAGATTTGAACTGAGGTCTGCCACATTGAAAAAGACATACTGCACGCTAATCATTGATGTATTGGTCCGCCATCCTCATCCATATACCTTGAATGGAGGGCCTTGAGTGCAGGGGTCATGCCTTGTTTGACTTACGCCCTTAGTCCTAAACACGGTGTCTGGCACGCGTAGCTGTTTAATGGATGTTGGCTGGATGAGTGAATGAAGAGACCAGACCCCATAAAAAACAACGAGGCCATTCAGAACCCACCTTTTCTGGCTTGGCCAGTGGGTCTCCGCCTTCATCACCTACGTCTCCCAGATGGCTAAAAGGTGGCCCTTCACATTCTCTTTCTCAGGGACTTTGGCCAGCTGGCCGTGGAGCTCCTGGACCAGTCCTACAAGCAGGATGAGCAACTGGCCATGAAGCTGCTGACATACGAGCTAAAGAACTGGAGCAACGCCACGTGCCTGCAGCTCGCCGTGGCCGCCAAGCACCGCGACTTCATCGCACACACGTGCAGCCAGATGCTGCTCACGGACATGTGGATGGGCCGGCTCCGGATGCGCAAGAACTCGGGCCTCAAGGTCAGTGCGGCCAGAAGGCCCTACTGGCTATGAGCACCAGAGGGTTGGTTGGAGTTTCCCAAGCTGAATATGCAGTGGAATTTGGCATTTTCCTATCTCAGCAGGGTGCCTCTACACCCCAACTGCATCAGGATCTTCTGTGTAGTGGTGCTTTTTGGGTGTTTTTGTTTGTTTGTTTTTGTGTAGAGGCTAAGACCTCCTCTAAATTTTGCTAAATCAGCAGAGATGGTGCCTAAACATTAATATTTTCCAGAAGATCCAAAATGTGATACAAGGTAGGGGTACCATGTGCTCTGGTACAAGCTATGCTAGACAAGGAGTCGCCTACGTGGGCAACTGCTCACTGCGAGGGAGATGGAATGCCCTGGCCTCCTTTACACCAATCAAAAGAGACCTTGGCTCTTACTCAGCTCTACCTGAGAAAGTGTTTAAGCTGAAATAATAGTGAGATAGATTTACAGGTAAAGACATTGCTGGATAGTCTTGATCTGTTCTTAAATGAAGACAAACAAGTTGCAGATCATCATGTATGTAACATGAGACCATTTTTGTTTTTTTAAAGCATGTAGCGTATAGTTACAATTGTGTAGATGATGTTTTAAAAAAACACACACAAAACAAAACAGGAACAATACACAGTAAATTATAGTGTTACCTCTAGGGTTGAAGTATAAGAATAATGTGTGGCTTTGCTTTTTATGTTTTCTTAATGTGTTTTTTTTTTAAGAAAACATTAGACTGAAAAAGTAAAAGAAAGGCAAAAATAGGAAGGGGAAGATTAAATAAATGCGTTAAAACAGTTCATCTGTTTAGAGTTTGTGGCTGTCACCAATGAAACCAGGCTCATATTGACCTGGAACTACCTGATCTGGGTAACTTTGAGAGCAGCCCAAAGCAGAAGGGCCACGAGACCAGAGGGATTGCTGAGGCCACCCTGGCTGAACCAGCACCCCCTCCTCCGCTCCACCTCCCATGGGCTCTAGGCCAGGAGTCACAGAAGGTTGCCATGAAGTGGGTCATGGGTGTTCCCTAGCTGTGCTGCTGGTGACCGCCAAGCTCGGCTGTCAGCTCCAAGGACAGGGTGTCATATCCCCTGAAGGCTGCCAGCAGGCCACCTGAGCTTGCCCAGCCTGCCAGGCACCCTGAGTTCAGGGCCATCGCTCTCCCTTTTCCCTTAGCTGCTCCAGGGTCCCCGCAGGCATCTGAGCATGGCTGTCCTTTCCTTGTTGTTTGAGAATTATTTTTACTTTCCCTCCAGCATCTTCTTTGCCCCTCCCCTCGGTTCATATTCTGGAACCTTGTGCAATAGAAGCATTTTAGGGTTAGGGAAGAGGTGGGAGAGTTAGGGAACACAAGTGGGATGTCAGTACTATCACACAGAAATGCATTGCCCTGGCAAACCGAGAATGGGGTTGCTTCTTGTGAAAAAGGCCCGCGGATTCAGTATCATCACAGAGAGACTTGAGCATGTTGTGTAGACATGAGAGAAATACAGTGCGGGGCCCTGTACTTGAACGGGGGCTTCTCGTGGTGAATACAGAGCCCGCTGGGGTGTGTGTGTGTGTGTTTCTGTGGGATAGTAGGAGATGACAGGGGGAAGCTCCAAAATGAATAAAATGCTTTCCTACATGGACTTTCTCAAGATCAACTTAGGACAGCATGTTTTAGAGGTAATCAGATGACACGGTCAACTCCAGTTGACACACTAGCAAACAAATGCCAATGGATATATGTATGAATTGATTTCGCCAATCAAGTGCTGTTTAATGGCCAAATGGGAAACTCAGTTCTTTCCCACTTTTGCCTTGGGTAGGATCTCTCTTTTCCTCAGTTTCCCTCATGCAAAGTGAGTTCGATTGGGTAACATATACTTTGGTACGATGCTTTATTCCTCCAAATTCAGATTGAGCTACTGTGCACAATAGTTCTAGGCATTTTTGCAGCGATCTGCTTTGTCACAAACATGTTTGCCACAAAACTAATAGGCCATAAGGCAATTTTTCTGTACAAGATAAAATTTTAAAAATTAACAGACTCATGGATAGAGAGCAGGCAGACAGCTCTGGTGGGGGATGGGTGTTGGGGGGTAGAGAGATTGAGCAAAAAAGAAAAAAGAGAAGTAACTCATGGACACAGGCAATAGTGTGGTGATTATGGGAAGAGGGGGTGTAGGAGGGGGGGAGGGGCGATTTAGAGATGGAAGAGTGTATAGGGGGATAAATGGTGGTGGAAAAATAAAAGAAAAAAGAAAAGAAAAGGACAGAAAAGAAAAAAGAAAAGAAAAGAAAGAAAAATAAATAAAATAAAAAGGAACATTGAAAAGGACATAATGAAATCCATTTTTCATAACAAAATTAAGAAGACTACTATGAAATACAAAATATCTGAATTCATTTAAAACGTGTAGATTTATAATACTGTGCAAATAACTGGTTTTATTTTGTGGGTTGTACTTAAGCATTTATACATTCATTGCATATTGATCTGTCTCCTCTTTTGAGCTGAGCTGCTTACCTATTGTTTTTATTCTTGGCATATTGTCACATGTCTGTTAATAGACATTCCAAAGTTCTATGAGAAATATGGCTTCAACTCCTTACCTTCGAATCACTAAAGGATTTGCAAACTGATATGTCAGTGATCATATTCTAGTACAGTATGAAATCTGGCTTAATACTTTCTTATTTCCCACTTTCAGTAACTTTGTTGCCATATTTTCTACCACGTTGATATACATAGTTTTCATTCATTATTTTAAGACCGCCATGTCTAGTCATCACTGTATAGACCAATATGAGGGCTAAGATTTATGTAATATAAAAATGGGAGTGCACTGTCAACCCAAACTGTAGACCAGTTACTTTATATTTTATGGCAAAATTGCTTTACAGCCAATTAGTTTTACAGCAAAATGCTTGCAGTAAAGATGTTTATGGCAAAGAACCTTATTGTAAAAACATCCTACATGGTGCATAATAGTTCCCAGGTCGACACAAATGACTCTTGTAGCATTAATATACATAGTTATTCAAATATGCAGGTCCTCCCTTAGGGCACATACAACACTCATTTATACACACACATGCACACACACTCACTCATATACACACATCACCCCCCAGGCCCTCTGATTCTAAGCAACCACTCTAATCTTAATCCCTTAAATGTGATTATTATTATTATCATTATTATTACTTTAGGTAATTCTGGGAATTCTACTCCCTCCTTCAATTCTCAGCTTGGAGTTCAAGAACAAAGACGACATGCCTTATATGACTCAGGCCCAGGAAATCCATCTCCAAGAGAAGGAGCCAGAAGAACCAGAAAAGCCCACAAAAGAAAAAGACGAAGAGGATATGGAACTGACAGTAAGAAAATACTCCTCCGTTATTGTCCTTAGGAAGTGTCCCTCATCTACATGTTCCCACTGATATGGCTTCAGATTCCGTAACTCTTTTTTTTTTTAATATATTTTATTGATTTTTTTACAGAGAGAAAGGGAGAGGGATAGAGAGTTAGAAACATCGATGAGAGAGAAACATCGATCAACTGCTTCCTGCACTCCCTCCTTGACCGGAACCGAACCTGGGACCCTTCAGTCTGCAGGCTGATGCTCTATCCATTGAGCCAAACCAGTTAGGGCCAGATTCAGTAACTCTTGAGGTCAACCTTCCACTAGGTGCTATCATTTGAGTAGTGAGACCAGGGTATTATTACAGTGCCCTCTCTGCACAAATAACATGACTATAGAAACTAATTGTATGTGAAATTTTTCAACCAGTGTTAGTGGTACAGAACAACCCAATGAAATTCAAAAGCAAGGCATCCCACCAGGTAGTGCTGTATAAACAGCCAGGGGATGTGGCAGCCGCAGCACTTGAGGAAAGAAAGGAGATTGGGAGCAGCCAGCTTCACTGAGCTGGAACTCTTCTTCTGATCAGAAGCTGAGCCTTCATCTGTCTTCGGGGTCAGGCTCACAGCGCAGGACGAATAGAATGTTGAGATTTGTGTGGAAGGTTTTTCTCAGCTCTTCCTGGTGTAATTATAGAGCACGGATGCTTTGTTCTGCGGGGCGAATGGAGAGCTGGGCATGGGACAGCTTCCCACAACCCCCGCCGGTGCAGCGTGACTGCCACTGGATGATAGCCAAGGTCTAAAAATACCACAGGCTGCTAAGGGACAAATAAGGCTTCATAGCTTGGGAGGCATCAAGCAGCAGCTCCACAGGACCTCCCTGATATGCCCCGCCCTCCCGCCGATCACTGTGATGACCCAGAGAAACTGTAAGGGAAGAAAACAAAAATTGGTTTTGCTCAGGTGACAAAAGCCCTTTGCATTATTATCCTAGCAGGACACCTCTGTGAACTGCTTTTTCCTCCAAATAAGCACTATTTCCTTCCACCAGGCCCTTTCTAAAGATCTATTTCAAGGCACAGTTTTAGCCTCATGTGTAACAGGGTATATACATTGGGACACTCTTTTGATTGATAAATCATTCACAGCTTTTGACTCATTGAGTTTAAAGCCAATGTTTGCTTTCAGTTTCAATGTATAAGAATTGGCGGTCTACTTCCCTCTATGAGAGGGGCAACGGTCTTCCCTAAGGGTCTTACCATATTTTTGCATCCTTCAAGGATAGAACGTATTTTGATTATGAGCAGCAGCATTGTTAGTAGTACTTCAGGATCTTTATTGACAGCTTCAGCAGAGGGGTAAAGAGTGTGTGCCCTGGATCTGGAACGCTGCCCCATCGCCTACTCACTGGGGAGCCACCGACAGTTTCTTAACCTCTAATATGGGAATAATAATAGCTTACAGGTGCATGACTATAGAAACTAATTTGTATGTGAAATTTTTCAACCAGGGTTGGTGGTACAGAACAACGCAATGAAATTCAAAAGCAAGGCATCCCATCAGGTAGTGCGCATGTAAACCACATACACTGGTGTCCAGTGCAGGGGAAGCTTTGGTTAAACAGCACTAGCATGCACTTATGGTGGAGTCCTCACAGCAATCCCACAGGCAGGTACTATTATTTATCCCATCTTACAGATGAAGAAGCTGAGACTCATAGAGGTTAAATTGCCCACGGATACTCAGGTAATTAGTTGTAAAGCTGGCATTAGAACCCAGGCATACAGATTTTAGCTGATAGGCTAAGGGATGCTTTTAGCTGATAGGCTAAGGGATGCTTTTTTTTTTTTTTTTTTTTTTTTTTTGTCCTAGTCTCAAATGTAGGGATTCACCTTTAGCAGAAAGAATCTGGAAGTGATGCATGGGACTCCTATGTCAAGTATGGCATAGCCTTGACATTGGCATACTTCTTAGGAAGGCTTGAGAGAGGATTTTAGGAAGGTAGCCAGAAGCTGAAGGCTTTGAGTCTCATTGGGTCTCAAAGAAGAAAACAAAGAAGGCAGCTTCCTTCTCCTGCTCAGTCAAGCCAGGGTGGGGAATATCTGGCCCTCGGGCCGTATAAGGCCTGTGAAATCATTTGGTTTGGCCCTGCCAAGGCATTAGAGGTGAGTTAATTAAATGTTTGACCAAATATAGCTGCTAATTTTTAAGTTGATAATTCTGTATGGCTGCAAATGTTATAACTATCAAATGGCTCTTGGCAGAAAAAAAAGGTTCCCCACCCCTGGTCTAGAGCTTTGGGAACCTGACCCTCCAAGAAGCCACAGTAAAGGTGCATCTCTGGGTTGAGACAAAGCCTCCTTCCTGGAGGACAAACCCTGGTTATTTATTGAGAACGCAAGTAGAAGACACCAGCATGACACTGCTGCTCGAGCTTCTTCCCCACCGGCTGGAAGGGCAGGGAGAAGGGAAGGAAGGAAAGGACTTGTGGGCTGGCAAAGTCAGGGTTGGATGGCAGTTGTCTTCAGGGTAGGACTTTCTTTGACCCTAATGGTAAATATTGTCACAGCGCGGAGCCTGGTATTGACTCGGACCCTGGACAGGGCTGGAAAATGCAGCTTGTTGACACCTCTGCTCTTTTTATAGGATTAATGTCTGAGCTTCCATGTAAAACCAGTATTTCCTCTCTTAGAATGGGACAGCTTCTCTTGTACATGACATATCAGCCTTCCTTTGCTCATTTTAGTGGCATTAAATAGCTTCGTTCATCTCAGAGGCTCTTACCCAGAGTTGACATCTGTGTTCAGTAGCAAAGATTTTTCAAATTTGTATTGTGCAGATTTGTCTGTATTTGGCCCTATTACATTCTGCTTTAAGGAATGTAGTCAAAGGAAATGTTTGACTACTGGGAAAGGAAATTAACAAGATCAGCAAATGAAGCTGCTTAGGCTGGAATTAATAAAATATCAAAAATGCTTTATTCAGTCGGTTAGCACATCATCCTGATATGCCAGAGTTGCAAGTTCGATCCCCTCTCAGGGCACATACAAGAATAAATCAATGAATACATAAATAAGTGAAACAACAAATCGAAGTTTATCTCTCACACACACACTCTCTCTCTCTCTAAAATAAATTAATTTAAAAAACCATTTTTAATACTTTACTTAAACTCATGAAAGACAAGCCATTTAAAAATGCATCCACTTTAGAATATATCTGAACAATAAAGGCAAAACAGGTTGTTGTATTTTTGTTTTTGTTTAACCTGCATTGCCGATAAATGTCTTGCATTTTGCCTACTAATGTCTCAACATGTCCACAGACCCAGGGCATTGTTCTGACTCTATTGGGAAAGCCGCTGTCCCTAGAGGTTACCTGAAGATGCCACTCTCCAAGATGCTTAAACCCTCCAAACTGCCTTTACTCTCATCTCAATGTGTTCCCAAATAGCATTGTATTGTCGAGCACATAAATAAGCGAGCAGAAGTAGGGTAATTGCGTTTATGTTACATAAATTATAAGTTATACAGGGACAAATATGAAGCCTCAGAGTTTCTTGGAGCCATGATCAATATTTATGAAACTCTGTTGCTTTCTAGTTTGCTATATCCATCACAAAGATGGATTGAACTTACTGACCAAAACCAACTCATAACTAGGCCAGAGTATAGAATGCTACCTATTCATTAACTCAAGGTACTTTTCTAGCCAAAGGGTCCATAAAGGGATGGAAGTTATCTTCTCCAGAAATCCTGTTGGTTACAGGCAAATTGTTTGTGATCGATAGATATGTGAGTGATGTGAATATTTGAGGCAATGACAAAAATAGTCAAAGCTAGTATTTTATACTAAAGGCCTATTGCACGAAATTTGTGCACAGGTGCAATCCCTAGGCCTGGCCGCGATTGAAGCGCAAGCATCTGGTGTGGAAGGGCAGCTCCCAGCTGACCTCTGGGCCCTGAGCAGCACCTGGGCCCCATGCACCCCACTCAGCCTCAGTCATGGTGCCCGAGGCCCCACGCGGAGATGTGCTGAATGTGGCAGGGTGCCACAGTCCAGGGCACAGCATGGGCCTCTGGGCCACCCAGCTATGCTGCATGGAAGCTAGGCGGGCAGCACACTCTCTCCCAGCCAGCCTCACAGACCAGCTCCTGCATGAACCCACAGGAACCTGACCGGCCCCTGTGGTCCAGGAAGCTGCAGCCTATCTCACCTGAAAGAGACTGCATGGGTGTGGGGCAGGCCCCTCGTGGGCACCCAGCACCTGAGGCTTCCTGTCATGGGAGCCCTGGCTTCCTGGGGAAGGTTAGCAGGAGGAGTGAGAGTGAGCTCGACAGACACCCTGCATTCTCACTGCACCTCCATCCCCGTCACCTCCGCCCCCAGATAGCCAGCGAGAGGTATTAGCCCCCAACCCAGGCGATGTGGTTGCTGCCACCCAGCCCCAGTTCCCTGTCCCAGCCCGGGGCCCCGGCCCGGGGCCCCGGCCACTGGTCACTGTCTGCAGAGCAATCAATTGGGGCCTGGCCCCCCACCCGGCTCCCTCAGTGCCTGGGAGCCAGGGGGCGGCCCCTCCCCTGCCACCACCACTGGTTGTCGTCTGTGGAGCGATTGGTGGGGCAATCGGGCTCCGTACTGCTTTGGCCTGGCACCACCCACTCACTTGCTCCACCATCCTACCACGGTTCTGCTCTCATCAGGGCCCATCGGGCTGGCAGCACCTCCAGTGCCACCCACTGCCAGCCGCCGCCAATGCCCACCATGTTCTGCACTGCCTCCTGATCGTCAGCACACGTCATAGCGAGTGGATGAACTCCCAATCGAACAGTTTGCATATTAGACTTTTATTCGCTAGGATTTTATGTAAAGTGGTTTGAAAACAGGATTACCTAGGGGTTGTCTGTGTTCTCAACTTCAAAATAACCAGAAATTGTTTCTATAATTTGATGTCTCAACTACAAACTTGTATTCCCAGGTTTTTCTTATCCCAAATGAGTCTATAAGCAGTTAAAAGGTTTTACCTTGTTCGCACATTTAATGAAAATGTTATATCCCAAACACTACAGAACTAACCTTGTCTTAGAATGCTATTGAAAGAATTAAAGCCAAGAGGTTGTGCAGTAATAGACTCCTATAACATACTTTCTTTTCTGATGAGAGTTACCAACTAGATCATTTCAGTCAACAGTATTTGAGAAAGTCTCAGATCACTTTAAAGACCAACTAATACTTAAGTGCCAGACGCTTATTGATTATAGACCAACCCTATAGCAGGTGCTACTGTTACGCTCAGTCTACAAAGAAACTAAGTCTCAGTGAGGTTAAAAGACTTGTCCAAGGTGCCATTGAGCCCAAGTACCCAAGTTAGGACTCGATGCTCCTCGGAGCGACCCAAAGCCTGGAACCCCTCACCACTAGGATCTTAGCCATCTTTGGGGCATCCTGTCACTTGCCGTCCAGTCAGGCCCGTGTCTGTCTTTTCTCAAATTCTGCCTTTTCTGTGATGTTTCGACATTATTATTGTTGTTGCTGCTGCTAGTTTCATGAATGAGAAGGAAATAATTATTAAGGAAATCTCCAGCAGTTTGAGATGAGGGCCTCTCCAGGCCAGGCCTGGCTTCTAGCCCTGCCTGGTTGACTCTGCCATGCAGAGGAAGGCAGTGTGTCCAGGAGTTGCCATGAAAGTAGCATCAGCAGTGATGTAGGTTCTGTGGTGTTTGAGATCAGGTAACCAAGGCATATGCCAAAGGGTTGGGGAGATGTTTCTAACCTGACTAAGCTCAAGGCACTCTAAGAGTTAGGTATCAGTGATCCAATTTACCTTGGACTCAAGCATCATTAGCATGAGTGAAGACACAGTTTAAACCCAGACCTGCCTGCTGTATATATGAGGAGACAATATATATGGGGAGAGTGGAATTAGGAGACAAGCCAGAGTCATGGCCCTCCCAGGCAACACTCTTTCTCCCTCTCAGAATTCTCCCGTCATTCACATCTTCCAGAGGTCCCCAGGGTGGAAGAGACGAGAATGGTCAAGAAATATTCCTAAGGGCTTCCATGCCAGATTATATGTATAATGCAAAAGCACATATATGGTCCCCAGCCAGTGTGGCTCAGTGGTTGAGTGTTGACCTATGAACCAGGAGGTCACGGTTCAATTCCCAGTCAGGGCACATACCCAGGTTATGAGCTCAATCCCCATTGGGGTAGGGTGGGGGCGGGGTGGAGGAGGCAGCCCATCGATGATTCTCTCGATGTTTCTATCTCTTTCCCTCTCCCTCCCTCTCTTTGAAATCAACAAAAACGTATTTTTTAAAAATGAGAGAGAGAAAAGTGCACATGTAGGGAAGGCACAGTCTCTAACTCTCTGGGAGCCGTGGGCAAAGCCTTGGGTTCTATGAGCACGTTTTCCTCCTCTGTAAAGGAGCACATTGAACTGCATGACCTCCAGAGCCTTGCTGTGATGCTATTCATTCTCTCCCGCTGCAGGCAATGTTGGGACGAAGCAACGGGGAGTCTTCCAGGAAGAAGGATGAGGAAGAAGTTCAGAGCAGGCACCGGTTAATCCCCTTGGGCAGAAAAATCTACGAGTTCTACAATGCCCCCATCGTGAAGTTCTGGTTCTACACTGTAAGTATCTTGCCTTTTCTTCTTCCTGAGGGATGGCCACGAGAAGCCAACGTTAATTTCTCACGCACCTGGGTGGTGTCCTCTGTGAGTCATAATATGAAGACCACACAGGCATAAACAAAAGCTCTAGGGCAACCTTGTTTTTTCCAATTGCTTAGAAAGGTTTGTGGAGTCTGTGAGCCAGCTTCTATAGCATCTGCATTTCTGCTCCTCGCAGAAAATAAATAGTAAAGCAAGAACTTACAGAAATAGAGGTGAGATGAGTATGAATCTAGTCTAGCAGGAAAATAGATGTCATTTTATAAAATGCTTCCCTGTTCTAGATGGATGAGCGCTGGATTAGAGTTCCTGGTTGCGTATTTTTTCTTA
Organism: Murina feae; assembly: GCA_004026665.1. Taxonomy (NCBI): domain Eukaryota; kingdom Metazoa; phylum Chordata; class Mammalia; order Chiroptera; family Vespertilionidae; genus Murina; species Murina feae. The sequence continues at coordinate 16,496 of PVJC01003596.1, forward strand.
AATATATTTTATTGATTTTTTACAGAGAGGAAGGGAGAGGGATAGAGAGTTAGAAACATTGATGAGAGAGCAGCATCGATCAGCTGTCTCCTGCACACACCTCCTACTGGGGATGTGCCCACAACCAAGGTACATGCCCTTGACTGGAATCGAACCTGGGACCCTTCAGTCCGCAGGCCGATGCTCTATCCAGTGAACCAAACCAGCTAGGGCACTGGTTGCGTATTTTTTGCTTGTTTTTATTGGGGCGGGGGGTGGAGAGAGACATTGATTTTTGTTGTTCCATTTATCTATGCATTCAATGGCTGATTCTTGTCTGTGCCCTGACCAGGGATCGAACCTGCTACCTTGGCATATCAGGACAACTCTCTAACCAACTGAGTTACCTGGCCAGGGCTTCAGAGTTGCCTATTTTAGATGCCAGTGCTGGGTTTGGGGGATGTTGGTGGGTATGGGCTGAGCAGAGAGTTAGGAGTAACACCACCGAAGATGAGTAGCGTTAGTGTGTCATCACTCCCCATCTGGTAGCGTCATCGGACAACCTTTCTTGCTCTGACCCAGTTAACATGCAAACAAAGCAGCAACAATTACTAAAGCAAACTGCAATCATGGCAAATACTGTTCAGTGAGCACACCCTGCAGACATTTTCTGCCCCTAAGATGAGAGATTATCCCTGAAATAGCCTCCTCATGTGGTAGAAATTGCTCGACTATTGGGTTTCTACTTCTACTTTTCAATGATATTTTACGTTTGAGCTGTGGCCCAGGTCATAGCTGCTTCTCTCTGGCCACAGTGGAGCCGTGCCAGGTGAAGGAGAGTACGTCTGTATTTTTGGCCTTTCTCACAACCGGCTACATCCCAGTCACTGAGTCAGCAACAGGATAACCCACGTCTGAGGCCACAGTGACTCAAATGACCGGGGCAGGTGCCTTTCGTGTGGTGCTGTACGCTAACACTCTGTGCTTTAAACGCGGCTTCCTCAGCTCTGTGGATATTGGGACAGAGTAATTCTTGGTTAAGGAGGCCTGTCCTGTGCCTTGTAGCAGCACACTGGACTCTTCACGCCCCAATTATGTATTGTCCCCACACACTGCCAAATGTCCCCTGGTGGGGTAAAATCGCCACCAGCTGAAAACCCCTGCTTTAATGTACAGTCTTGAGAGAGGATGGGATATTATCAAAATATAAAAATTGGACTTTTTTTTTTAGTGAAGCAAAATTTAGATTTAGCAATATTTTTTAAATTCTCTCTTAAAAAATAATAACGAAGGCATGGAAAGATTATTTCTATGCAGGTGTATACACAGATGTTTGTTATTTTTACCTTGCAGAAAACAACTTAGTAGTGACAAGCATGGACTTTGACAGCCTGAGTAGAAATCCTGTCTTAGTAGAGTAACTTGTGACTTCAAGCCAGTTCCTTTGTAGTCTATCCCCAGCTTTCTGAAGATGGGGGTAATCACAGTGCCTGCTGTAGGGGTTTAGTGAAGATCGGGTGTGTTAAAATGTGTAAAGCACTGAGAACAGTGCCTAATAGTGCCTTGTTCTTCCCAGGCTAGTTCCACTGAGGAGCAAGAGTCAGTGTTTCATTCATCCGTCCACTCAGCAATAATGAAGTATCAGTTATTGAACACCTACTATGAGGCACAGTTCTAGGTGTTCTTATACACTGCCCGAATCTAATAGCTTTATCAAGATAACATTTTCACTGCATTTTGCTCAGGTCTGTCCTTCCTCTTATTCAGGGCTGCCCCAGTGTCTCACCTAGAATAGAGCTTGGCGAGCTGGAACCCACGGGCCTAACGCAGCCACTGCCTGTTGTTATGGCCTACAAGCTAAGAATGAATTTACATTCTTAAACAGTTGAAACAAAATCAAAGGAAGAATACTCTGTGACACATAAAAATTATATACAATTTACATTGCAGTGTCCATAAATAAAGTTTTATTAGAACACAACCAATTCACTCATTCACCTTACACCCTACTTTTATGCTATTGAGTGAATTACTTACTTCAGAGCCCATCAGGTCAACAAAGCGTTAAAAATGAACTATCTGGTCCTTCACAAAACATTTGCAGGTCCTGGACTGGGAGCAGAAACCAAGCCAGTAGGAGAATTATCCATCCCTTTATGAAGAGCACTCACTTCTCTGGTTCTTCCAAGGCATTTCTCTCTTTTTCTTAACCTGCGTTCAGTATTCATTTATTTCCTTGATTACTCCAGTCCCCATTTTCTCATGTGAGGCAAGTTGTTAGCCAAGAAGGTTTTTAAATCACAAATGCCCTGCTTCTCAGCCTTGGCTACACACTGATGAAATTCTGACGGCATTGGTCTGGGGCACAGCCTGGGCACCAGGATATTTCAGAGCTCCCAGGCAGTCGCAATGAGCAGCCAGAACTGGCAACCACCACCCCAGACGGAGGGCTAGTTTTTAGCCCAGTGTTTCCATAATGATAAGGGATCTGTTGGAAACGCAAATCCGGGCCCCATCGCAGATCCACTGACTTGAGTGTGCAGGGACAGGAGCCTGAGGAGCTGTGTGTAACAAGCTTCTCAGCTGAGCCTGGTGGTCCAGGAATCGGGATGCCCTGGTTTCCTGGTTTCATAGGCGCTGGCGGGGAAGCCGCCCCTGAGAAGTGGGGGCGTGTGTCTGCTCCTTCAGCCTGGCTGGCTGGATCAACCTCAGGAACCCATCAGACTGGATGCGCCAGTCATGTTCAATTGCGTTTACACGATTTTCAGAAATCCATATTTATGTGTTGACAAAACCCAACCTCAAGGAAGTAAATGGAGATGGGGGGTGTCAACCTTTTAAAGCCCCAGGAATGCTTCACCGTAAAAGTCAGCTTTAGGTCAACAGTGCCATGTGCCACTGGTGTGTTCTCTTCTGTAAGAGTGTTTCCCAGTCTTAATTCCAAAAGTATCCCCTTCTACACACTCAAGGTCCTGAGAGTGGGACACACCTCATTTGCACATAGCCTCACTTCTGTGTCATAGCGAGTTTCCTGAGGAGCAGGTCGGGTCGCCTTCTGCTCCACGAGGAAAGGAGGGAGGGACCCAACTGGCTCACAGGCCATGTCTGTGATAAGAGCTGTCTTCAAGCGCCCAGCTAGAGAGGATGCACATTCAAGATGTGACGTGACCCCATGTCAGAGGGCAGGACATGTGCCCTGGTCAGCAGGGACAGACTCCTTCCTGTAAAAACACCATGTGCCCCCTCCACTCTCTAGGGGCAGTAGGAAAAGGAGGCAAGGAATGGCACAGCCGCACCGGGGACCCACAGGCAGCTGCAGCAGGCTTTGGTGCTTGCATTTCATGGTTTAGGAGTCATACATCTTGGTTAATGGAAAATTTCTTAAAAGGATATGTAAGCATACAAACTCTTACAGGGCTCCCACTGGCTTAACCAAGAATCATAAGGTTATATTCCTTTTCAAAGCTTTGACATTCTACATTGAGCTTGTTGAAACTCACAGAATATGTGTGTGAATACACACACACACACACACACACACCATTAAAGAACGTCATGTTGAGGTCTTCAGCTGGCTCCATGAATCTCGGCAAGTTCTAAGATAGGTTGTTTCCAGCACAGCGGCTGCTCCTCTGTTGTGCTGTTTAAAGATGTTTAAAGCCCTATTCGTGAATGTCAGCCACCATTCCTTGAGCCCTGGCACTGCGTCAGGAGGTAAATGCATACACCCTCTCACAAACACCCCAAACCTTCGCAAAGCTCTGGAAAGCCAGGAGCTGTCCTCTCGGTTTCCCAGGATGGAGGTCCAAGCAGGTGAAGTGAAATCGCAATATGATGCAGCCAGCAAGTACTTGAGAGAGGACTGAAATCCAAGTTGACATTCCTTTTCCCAAACACTGTTCCTTCCACCAAACAAACACGCTAGGCCCGTGTTCGGAGCACAGAGGCAGGTGGGAGGAGTTGCAGGCACACCTCATTTTATTGCGCTTGGCTTTATTGCCCTTCACAGGTGCTGTGTCTCTTACCCATTGAAGGCAAGACCCTCCCTCAGCAAAAAGATTAGGATTGGCTTTATTGTGATCCCCGCCTCATTGCAGTATCTCCGGTTGTTTGCCTGTACTTAAGTACTAAAATGTAGAGGTCCTGAAAGGGTTTGTGTGTCACTGAGCCTACCTGCGACAAGAGACGATAATGCTTTGTAATGTTTTGCAATGAATTGGGTAAAATGATAAAAACCAGGGCAGTTAACAAGGTTCATTTCACCTCAAAGTAATAGAATATGATCCAACAAGAGAAGGAAGCAACAAGAAAGGGAGAAGGATTTCCGGTCAGAAGGAGGCTAAGAGTACATTTTAGAGTTTAACCATCCAAGTCCTTTTTTTGCCGCTTGTAAAATGCCATATGCACAAGGACTACAGTGTGTGATGGTAAACAGCAACCAGGTGAACCAAATGCCATTCTAAACAGCATCCACTCGATTTCAGGTGAGGTGCTCACGACTTGCTAATGATCCTGAGGGAGTGAGGGAGGAACTGAGAACAGGGTCAAAATGACAGTCTCTGAGGGGGTGGGTGTAGACAAACAAATCTCCCAGGTGGAGAAGGAGCCCTGTGGGCCCTTCAGCATCCCCCAAACTGCTTCCTGCTTCCATACGTGATCTCACTGAACCCCAACCTATATGCCTACCCTTCAAGAGATGAGAAATTACATGGCTGTGTTTATAAATGTGTCCACATAATAGGATCTCTGAAAATGTCTTTGACTCATATTAAGGATCTATGCATTTATAGGAGGAAGGAAGGAAGGAAGGAAGGAAGGAAGGAAGGAAGGAAGGAAGGAAGGAAGGAAGGAAGGAAGGGAGGAAGGAAGGGAGGGAGGAAGGCCATTAGTAGAAAAAGCAGAATTCCTCTAGTTCTGTAGGCTGCCAGTTTCTCCTTATATCTTGCAGCCACACCGCCGCCTCTCCATCTTCCAAGCTGCCCCCAGGGCTGCAGAGTCAGGCTGTATCTCCAGAACCTCAAGGCCTCGATCCTTTGCCCACATTGTGCAGGCTCCAAGGAGGACAGAAGATTTGAATAAACTCACTCTTCCTTCCTACTCACAGCCCCTCAGGCCCCTGAAGCCAGCAAGTACCTTCCTCAGCTTGAAGCTTTGCCTAGAAAAGGTGTAATTTATATGCCATTTCCCCTGTTGAGTCTTCCCTCCTAGGCTCCTGGCCCCTGTGCAAGAACTCGCCAGCCCTCCTACATCCCGGCCATGTAGACATAACTGAATCCACCAGGGACGTCACCAAACCTGAACCCTGAGGCTCCCAGGACACCCCGCAAGCGAGCCAGCCAGTCCCAACAGGGTTCAGTCTCTGATGCCAGCGCCTCCTGAGCTCGCTCCAAGCTCCAGTCGGCCACACAGCATGGCCACATTCTCTGGAAAACGTTGCTTTGTTTTCTCTTGTTTTGTTTCAAAGAAGCAGAAACCAGGAAGGAATTTCCAACTTGAATAGGGCAGGAAGGTGGTGCAATGGGAAACAGGTAAAAAAAAAAAAAAAACCAGGGCACTGCCAGGGCACTGTCAGGCCAACCACCATAAGGCAGGAGGAGGGGAAAGACACAGTATCTCAGGAGAGAATTCAAGTCAGGCTTCTAGATAAAGTCCAGGCTATTTTTGTGTTGGTTTGACCGATTTACAAGTATAGCGAGCGTCTTCTTTTCCTTCTTGCCGACATTCAATCCACCTGGCACTCATTCGGCAACGATCCACTGCGCTGCCCTCGTTCAAGAACCTCGGGCTCACGCAGGAGCAAGCGCAGCTCTGGCGCGAAGAGGTTCCCTTTTGAGCCTGGGGAGACGTGAGAGCCTGGGTCCTTGCAAAACGAAGTGATGCGTCATGACACAGAGACACATGTAAGGGTCCAAAGAGAGATCACGAATCGAATTATTTCCAATATTCCCGTCTTTTCATAGCCTTTGGAGACTTTAGAGCTTTGAAGTTCATGAGTTCCGAGTCCCACTCGCTGACCTTGCTCTTGCCCTGCCGTGAGGTAGCCTTGCCCAAGGGCAGGGCTCCCGGGCCTTGGCAGCCAGAGCACAGTATTGTGTTTCCTTACAGCTGGCGTATATCGGATACCTGATGCTCTTCAACTATATCGTGTTAGTGAAGATGGAGCGCTGGCCTTCCACCCAGGAATGGATCGTCATTTCCTACATATTCACCCTGGGAATAGAAAAGATGAGAGAGGTAACCACTTTCATAAAAAGGAATTGGGGGAAGAGACAGTGGTTGGTTAACATCTGTGCGTGGAGGGGAGAGGGGGACGCTCCAGATCCAAGCAAATCCAGAACATTCAAGAAAACGTTCTCTAATGTGGCCACAGAAATGTGGGCTTGGCTTCGAGGGCTGCAGGCAACCCCGGGGGAGGCCTCCAGTGTGTTTCCAGGGTCGTCACTCCATGAGCCCGAAGGATTCGTCCATTTCCTGCTCACATAGCACTTGCCCTAGGAATCCCTCAAGTTGTTTTCAAAACTGTTCACAGGTGTGTTTGTTTTTAAATATATTTTTATTGATTTCAGAGAGGAAGAGAGAGGGGGAGAGAGGTAGAAACATCCATGATGAGAGAAAAACCCTTGGTCGGCTGCCTCCTGCATGCCCCCCTCTGGAAATTGAGCTTGCAACCCGGGCATATGCCCTGACGGGGACTCGAACCGTGACTACCTGGTTCATAGGTCAATGCTCAACCACTGAGCCACACTGGCTGGGCTGTTTACAAGTGTTTATTTCTTCCTGTAAACATGACTTTTTAAGTTGTTCCACTTTTTAATCTTTAAATCGCTCTGATTTTAACTCCCATTGCAAACCCCTCCCTCTGGGTGTCTCTGTGGAGAGGGTGCGCCAATACCTATGACCCTCCAAGAACATTTCAGCCCCTCTAGGAAGTTAATTGCTCTCTGACTTGTTCCTTCTCACTGTTTATTATATACTTGCTGGGCACCAGCCCTGGGCGTCCCTGGAGTGAACTGAGCATAGTTCTCACCCTTCGGGTTGGGAGTGTAGGTCCCTCTCTTCCCTCTTCCCCCCTTTCGTGGAGCTGAAGGAGCCATCCTAACACCACCCCCACATGACACTTGAAGTCAGGGGCCCTCACATTCAGAACTGCGCAAATGAACGAACAGTCCACCAGAGGGCGCTGCAACCCTATTCAAAGCCTCCCCAAGCGCCCATTCCCAAACCCATAGGGAAGGCAGACTTGTGGGTATGATTCCTCTGCATTTCCCCCTGACACTGCACTGCAGGAGCGGCCTTTCCTGGAAGAATGCTCCTGTTAAGTCTACTGCTCCCTCTCTCCCGAACATCCTCCTCCCTGTACTACAGTGAGCGGGGGAATAGATTGAGTTCCACGGGAAGAAGGATTCCTGCGAATCCACAAATCCACCATTATTTTCATTACTAAAACAGGTTAAAGGTCCCTTACTAGCTTAGGTCTCAGCTCTAGAATGTTCTCCTATAGAGGGAAAGATGCAGTATTTATTAGACCCCTTCCTATTGAGAACACTTTTAAAAAAATCTCATATAAGCCCTTCTCTTGGGTTTCTAAACTGCTTTGGGAATATTTAAACTCTAACCAGCATGCCCCCATCCTGAGAGTTTGGCTGTGGGCACACTACTCGCATTTTATTAGGGACTAGGTTTTTTGTGTGTGCCTTGCCCTCTTTCCTTGCTCTGACCAGTCCACAGTGCCTCTCCTTGCTGACCAGGGGGTGGCTTTCCCTGCACAGCCGTGCACTGGCCGTGGTCTTTGCGGGGCTCTCTGAGAACCGAGACCTCCTCCTGCTCAGGACTCTGTGGCTGCGAAGTGGCAGCTCGCTCCCCCGTGACTTGTCGCCCAGATGCGTCTTCCTTCCCAGCGATAAGCAGAAGAGGGAATGGCTAGAGCAAGGAGGCTGGCCTCTCTCCAGGGACGGGACTGGAAGAAGACAGGGAGCAGCCTGTACTCCACAGCCTGTTCTGGAAGACGCAGCCAAGAGGCGGGCTGCCAGGAACCTCGGGCTGCATATCCATTTCTCCTGAGGTGGCATGTAACAGCCCAGGGAGCCGGCTCAGCAGGGGTCAGCGGGGGCCACCGGGGGGTGGGGGGCAGCGGGAGAGCCCTTGCTTCTGAGGAAGCTGTACGGTCGGAGGGCCTACCACTTCAGTGTCTGACCTCCTCTGCAGCCTGGGCAGGCAGCCCCTGCATGCCCACCCCATGGCCCTGACCCCATTGGGGAAATGCTCAGCTGCCAAGAGCAGAGACCCCACAGGTCCCTCCTCACGGTCAGCACGCAGGCCCACAAGATCTCAGGAGCAAGACCCTGAAACATGGCCCAGTCGGCAGGCTTCTGAGGAGGGATGTACGAGGCTTTGTGGTTTCGCAAGCTGCCCTCCCATTCCCAGAACCACATACTTCTGCAGGGAGTCACCCAAACAAGCCACGGTAACCCCTTACTAGCACAGGACTGTTTACAGCGAGCACCGGAGACATTGCCTCATGGGGTCCACCCCACCACTGGGAGGTCACTGATGGGGCTGTTCTGGCATCCCCACTCTACTGTCATGGAAAGTACTCGTGACACTCAGGGTTTGTTTGGGCCATTTCTGTGTATCCCACAGCTAGAAATGGGACTAGGTCTTAAACTTGGGTCCTGGGAGGTGCCTCCGAGGCAGCTGGAGAACTGACGGGGGCGGAGGGTGGGGCTCGACTTTCCACTCCAGCTTCACCTCCAGCCAGTTAGCTTGTCACTTTTTTTTTTAATGTTGTGAAATTACAAGAATATTTTCACTGTTTAAAAAGCCATACTATGGCCCTAGCCAGTTTGCTCAGTGGATAGAGCGTCGACCTGCGGACTAAAGGGTCTCGGGTTCAATTCCAGTCAAGGGCACATGCCAGGGATGCGGGCTCAATCCCCAGCAGGGGGCATGCAGGAGGCAGCCAATTAATAATTCTCAACATTGATATTTCTCTCTCACTCTCCCTTCCTCTCTGAAAAATCAATAAAAATATTTTTAAAGAATAAATAGAAAATGATACTGTAAAGCTTGTGTTGAACACTTTTAGGAAAGTGTGAGCAAAGGGTTAGAGAAACTCTGTGGCCCCCTGCCCCTTGCCCCCACAGGTGCACTCACAGATTTTTGCCCACAGAGGGTGGAATAGGGGTGAGAAGCCACCAAAACAACAGCAGCTGCAGGGATTCCTGGTGGAGGGGGCAGTGGTTCTCAATCTGCGACCACCAGCTTCACCTGTTAGGAAAGTAAATCCTAGAGGCCCACACCAGGCAAACTGAAGCAGAAACCCCATGGGTAGGGCCCAGCCACCTGTGGTCCCCCAGGTAATCCTGATGCACGCTAACGGTGAAGAAGCCCTGGTTTAGGAATGAGGCTTGCAGGTGGCTCCTGGTAGCTTGCTTAGCCTTCCAAGCCCCTGTCCTGACTTACAATGATCTCCCTTCTTTATTATTTCAGGCCAAAGTAGGCCATAAAGGGGGGTAGGCCAATTCAAATACATAGCTGCAGGTTAGAACTGTCCCCAGTCTTTTCTCTGTCCTTTGAGAGGTTCTGACTTGGATAAAGTGACCAGATTTTAACATTGATAAAGCGGGACACCACTGACAGCTTGGCTGCCGAAAACCATATCTTCCCTTCCCGTTCTCCTGCCATTCCCTAGCTTGTCGTGCATTTAAAACGCCACAGGACGCGGGACAAATTGTTAAAAATCGGGACTGTCCCGCCAAAAGCGGGACATCTGGTCACCTTAGACTTGGGGAAGGGGTGAGTCATAAGTCAAAGAGATGGAAGCTCAGTGGTAAACACAAATGATTCCTACAAGTAGCCCTGTGACGTTGCCTCTGTATGCTGGCTTCCCTGACTCCTCGTATCCTGGGGCAGACTGTGGGACGGGATGGGTGGCAACTCCTGCTAGGTATCTGTTCATTTCATAGAGTGTGTGTGAGCAAAAAAGGCTCCTCTAGATTTAAGCTAAGTCGGAGCCCCACCCAGCAGCAAAGGGACTAGAGAATTGCTATGAGTTGTCTTTGCAACAATCAGTCAGTCCACAATATTTGTTGAGTATTATGAAACAGGCTCTGGGGGACACAGGGTCTACCCTCAGAATTTATAGTCTAGTGGGAAGAGATGATGGATGGATAGATAGGTAGCTGATAGATAAACAGACAGACACATAGACACACATACAGAAGTTAATTTCATATAGTCATAAAATCTTTAAAAAATAGAGTAACAGAGAGTGACTTGGGGCTGTGGAGACCACTGCAGGGAGGGCACTCAAGGAAAGTCCCCTAAGGAGGTAAAACATGAGCAGAGACCTTGAGGATGAGGATGAGGAGAAGCCAAACATGTAAAAATCTGGGAGAAGACAAATGCCCAACAGAAGGAACAAGTGCCAATGGCCTGCTCCTGGAATGGGTTTGCCATGCTTAACAGCAGACCGCCATGGCTGCAGGGTGGGGAACGAGGAGAATATGGTGGGCCGTCGAATGAGGTCACATCAAGGAGCTTGGATCTTTATCTGTAATGAGAGCATCAGATGATTGGAGCATTCAGTTATCAAAATTAGCTTTAGTATTTATTGTTCTTGCTGATCTCTCAAGTCTCTCTCCTTTTAAATTGAGGTGTAATTTACTTGTAAGGAAATGAACAACTTGTAAGGGTACAGCTTGATGAGTTTTCACCTATACGTACAACTGTGTAATCCCCACCCAGAGCATGGCTTACGTTTTTAAAGAGTGTGCTGCTCAGAGAACGGGTTGAAGCAGCGAGGGCAACAGTGGCGGCAGGGATACCAGTGAGAAGGCTGTGGCAGTCATCTGGGAGACGTGATGGGGCTTACAATAGAGTGGCAGCAATAGAGGTGGAGAGAAGTGGTTGGATTAGGTTGGATTTAGAAATAGGGGTGATAGGACATGTTGCTATAGAGAATCTGGTGTGAACGAGAAGAACAAAGGAGTCCTCCCAAGCTGGAGGTCTGAGTAATTCAATAATTCAATATGGTGGTGCTGTTTACTTAGATGGACCAGGATTTCAGAGATTTATGGGGTATTAGGAATCAGTAATTTTATAGGGAAAACCCTAATTCGTGGCTTAGAATTGTAAGGCAACCCTAAAGATCAAACTTCTTACTTATATCTGCCTCTGGAATATTTGCCTCTGGGTGGCCCACACTTTGCCCAGTTGTGTATTTATAGCATGCGAGTATTCCAGTAGACACAGGAAAAGAAAACAAGCCACAGATGTTAATTAATAGGCCAAGCACTTTCCAACTGGACTGAGAATGTAGACCGCAATCCTAACTAGCCCCTCTCTCTTCCTTGCCCCTTAGATTCTGATGTCAGAGCCCGGGAAGTTGCTACAGAAAGTGAAGGTATGGCTGCAGGAGTACTGGAATGTCACAGACCTCATCGCCATCCTTCTGTTCTCTGTTGGGATGATCCTGCGTCTCCAAGACCAGCCCTTTAGGAGCGATGGGCGGGTCATCTACTGTGTGAACATCATTTATTGGTACATCCGTCTGTTAGACATCTTCGGCGTGAACAAATACTTGGGCCCATATGTAATGATGATTGGAAAAATGGTAAGTAGAATTCTCTGATTCCATGTGATAAGTTCTCAAGTGAGGATTGGTAATGATAGGAAGAGAGAGGTAATTCATGTGGGCCTGCTGTCAAAGTCTAACTGATATGGTCCTGGGGGTGTTTTATTTTTTAATCCCTTTTTGTGTGTTCTGGAGTTTGACTACATCTATATACATAACTGGACAATTAGCCATCACTCACACATTTACTTACTGAAAACTATATGAGGAGTATGTATTTTGTGCCAAGCACTGGACTAGGATTTGGGTATACGAATTCCATGAGACTGAAGACAGGAGGAAGAGAGTAATTGCCATCCAGTGTGAGAATGCTGTAATAGACACATATATAAAGTACAACGGGAACATAGAAAAGAGAGTGGAGGTCAGGGAGGGTTTAAAATGAAGGTTATATTTTTGCTGGATCTTGGAGGAGTAAGTCTCCACTCCAAATATATAACAGATTTTTAAGATTACTTTTTTTTTTAATGAAGTGCTAAGAAAATGCCTTTCCCTACGCAAAGAGAAGAAAAACATCGTTTCTTTGAATTCAATTGTTAGGTTGTGCTTGAATTGACCATTAAGTTCTATCACCATATCATGTGTCTTATTATACTACTGGAAAATGATGTCTGCTAAAAAACTAGGCTCTATAATGATGCCCTACTTATCTTTTTTTTTTTTTTTAATGAATCCCAAGTGGCAAACTAATATGCTTCCCCACAATGGCTGTGGACTTGTTCCAACTTCTTGGCCACATCAGTTTCCAGACCTCCATAAAGGCCAAGCCCTAGGGGAACAGCATGAGTGTGAACCTGGAAGAGCCCAAGAAAACCAGCTCCCGCTCCACACTCACCAGGGGAAGAATCAGAGCCTGAGTTGTTTGGTTTTTCTAAATCAGTTTTTCCACTTTTCTCAGTGTATCCTCTACCTCACCTTTACAGCGCGCATGTGGAAAAGCCAAGCCGTCCATTCTATAATGCCGAACACTTCTTATTGAAAAATCTCTGTGTTAATAACCTCCACTCCACTTCCATTTATGAGCTATTGAAATCAACAATTGGTCAATAGGTGTTCTTTAACATTCTTACCCAAGTTTTAAAATAATATACGTTATTGCTGCTTACCTTTCAGTCAACAAATTAATATTTATTACGTGGATGTGTGTGAGATGCTACTAAAAGGAATCTTAAGTAACCAACTCTTTCACAAAAGCATTGACAAAGTCATGCAAAGAGAGGGAAAACTTGAATCCAAAAGGAAGGAGTGATGACCTCTTTGAAACTCAGTTTAATCATTTCTTACGTAGTTATAATAAATGCAGAGCTTACAAGGTTGTTGTGATTATTAGAAATTACACATGTTAAATAGCCAACAGTATGTGGCTCATAGTAGGTAGTTGATAAATTCTATCTGTTATTATGTTCATATTATATCTGTTAAAATACAATGAAACGGGGAGAAATTGGTGAGTAGAGTTATTCTGCTCTATTCCTAACACTTTTGTACAAAAGCTTGGTGTGTATAACAATAGCATTGTTTAGGAAAAATATTCCAAACCCATTCTAGACAGGAAAAACTTAAATTGAACAAGCTTGAATTTAAGACTAATCCCAAAACTATCCCAGTTCATCTGGGTATTTTGGATTACAAAAAAAAAAAAAAAAAAGAAAGGCAGTTTACTCTATTACACTGCCCGTTATACAATCTTCTTTCTACTTCAGTCATGAGTTTGAGATTGTGGTGAAAATTCCTGTGTCTAAAAGCAGAGTCTCAACTTAGAGTCTACGGGAGACGTTTAGAAGAGAGGGTCAGTGGACCCTCTACCCAAGTTATATGTAAGAATATGTGAGTGTATGAATTTTCTGATCAGAGCGGAGAGGCTTCCATGAGATTCTCAAATGGAGTCTTAAATGGGCCCGATAAAAGTGAAGGACGTAACAGCTACAAAATTAGGCCAAATTTTCTCAATCTTGACACTATTGATATTTTGGACTTGAATATTCATTGTTCTGGGGGGCTGTCCTATGCATTACAGGATGTTTAGCGGCATCTTCTACCCACTAGATGCCAGTAGTATGTACACACACATGCACAACACACACACACACACAATAAAATGTCTCTAGATATTGCCATATGTTCTGGGGGTGGGAGGAGGGGGGACAAAATACCCTCTGTTGAGAACCACTACATTGGGTGATTACATAATCTAATTGGTTGTTTTATTCTAATTAATTGTTACCTTATTTTATTTCAATAAATAAAACCTGAAAAGACCCAAACCAACCAAATATATTACTTTAAAAAGGTTGAGTGGCATTTAAATATTTAAAATAACTGAAGTCAAACTAAAGAGGTAAGATGCTTTTAAAATCCATGTCTATCATTTTAATGATGGCATAATTATCCCTTTTTTATTAGAATTAAACCTTACTATGAAATAAGCAAGAGAGACGTACTGTGTTTTCTCTACCTTCCAACTTATGAATGATTTCATTTATCAGTCAAGAATAAGTAGAAAATGAGTATATTTTGGGGGCTTTGTTCTCTGTGGGGTTTTTAGGATAATTGGTTTAATAATTGAGTCACTGATCCAGAAGGTAGGTAAAATGTGCCTATAGAATTTATCAGGGAGCCAGATGGACTGCCAGGCTGGAGGTTAACAAAATATGCCCAGATGCGATTATACTGCAAGTCCCTCCGCATTAGAGAGTTCCTATTCAGCGCTAAACTGCCAAGGAACTGTGCCCTGTGGTCTAGGGAGAGCCACAGCTGTTAAGGTACCTGAATACAATACTGATTAAATATGATTCCACTGATCCTTGGATCCAAGATCCCACCTCTCTGTGGAATTCTCCAAGCCTAGTGCTAAGCTTCCTTATGTAATGCAGAATAAAAACAACAATGATAACAGCTTTCATTTACTATGTGCCAAACTCCATGTCAGACAGGCCATCATCATTATAACCTATTTCTTCACCATGAAATAGGTTTTTAGTATCTTCATTAAATAGTGGAATAAATTGAAATTGGGCAAGGGACAAGAGCAGGATTCCAACTCCTGTCTACCTGACTCCACAGACTGACCTTCTTCCAATTCTAAGAGTAATATATTAACATTTACTGAAAACTACCCGCATGAAGCATTTCATATATTATCTCATGTAATTCTTACAAAAACAATATGCATTATTATTGTTATGATTATCACTATCTTGAAAATGAAAAAAAAAAAACCCCATAAGATTGAGTAAAACCACATCACTGTTTTTACTAGCAAAGCCACAATAAACAAACTCAGGTAGTCTGACACCTGAGAACCCGTGCTTTGCCACTAGAGTATATACTGTTCTCTATAAAACACAATCAAAGAATATTTATAAGAATCAGATGTCTTAATACTGAACCAACTGGACAAATTAGTTTTAAAACCAAAGTAGCCAGCCCCAGTTCTCACCCATAATGTTCTATTTCTGCACTCCACTCTATTAGATTTTGGTATTTGAATGGAGGCTAAGACTTCTTTGAAATATATGAAATTGAGTGTTCTGGAAGAATGTCTCTGCTCTCTGATTATTTTGATCCTTTGGGTAAATGTCACAATCAATCTGAATGAAAACAGTCCTGAGAAGTTAGGACAGTTGCTATATTTACTGGCCGAGTTTTCTTGGATCAGACCAGCTTCTAAATCTCATGAGTACACACCTTCCTCCTCCCATCCCTCTTAGTCAATCTAAATAAATATAACATGAAAAACCCATTAGTGTTTCTTCATTGGTAGAGCTTCTTGTAAATAAATAATGAAAGAATTTTACAAAATATAAAAGAACAAAGATGAGAAGCAGACCCTTGTTTCCTATAAAACTGTTTCAACACAACTGACTTTCTCATTTTAAGAGAGTTCTGAGGCCACTAAGTTGTGAAAGGAAAAACTAATTGACTAGCATATAATATTTTAAAGACAGTGAACAAATAAGAATTAATGTCACCTTTTGAGAGATTTTTGTTTAGTTTCAAAGTCACATAATACTTGAGAGATGGATTTTGAAGTTGCCTTGAAAGTTGATAAATTGCCATAAAATATATTGAGCCCCCAGTGTCCTAAATTACAGGAAGACTGTAATGTTGTAATTCCAATAACAGGCACCATGGAATGCACTTTTTTTAAAATAAAATTTTAAAACTAATTTAAAGCCTTTATTATTCTTGATAAGATTACCATCAATTATCTTCGTGGGTGGGCATCCCTTGAGGAACTTTGATATCCAAGAAAAAAATACGTAGTCTTTTGTATTAGATGGTTTGATGCAAGGATAGAAACTTATCTCCAACTGGCTTACGCCCAGGAGAAATAGATAGATTTATAGCCTGGCATGATATGATAGAACTGGCCTTAAGGGCTACTGCAGTCAGGCTCTCAATCTCTCTCAATCTCTCTCTCTCTCTCTCTCAATCTCTCTCTCTCTCTCTCTCTCTCTCTCTCTCTCTCTCTCTCTCTCTCTCTCTCTCTCTCTCTCTCTCTCTCTCTCTCTCTCTCTCTCTCTCTCTCTCTCTCTCTCTCTCTCTCTCTCTCTCTCTCTCTCTCTCTCTCTCTCTCTCTCTCTCTCTCTCTCTCTCTCTCTCTCTCTCTCTCTCTCTTTCTCTCTCTCTCTCTCTCTCTCTCCCCTCTCTTTCCTCCCCCCTCTTTCTTCTCCCTCCCTCCCTTCCTCTCAAATATCTGCTTCATTCACTTTGATCAGTAGTGGGACACTTAACTCAGACACTCTGGATTAACATCAATACTGAAAGATAAAGGCAGTGCCTCTTTCCCAGCTTCAGCTGAAAAATATCCAAAGAAAGGATTCTGGTTGGATTCTTGTGTCACATGCCTCCCTCCTATGACTGCTATTGCCAGAGGGTGTGGCACCATGTTGGACCCAGCCTGGCCAAAATGGATGGGAACTGTTTCTAAAAGAAGAAGGCATTGGTTTCTGACCAGGTAAAATAATAGTTAGTACATTCTCATCTATTTTTGGTGATAATAGGAAAGTAATTTGTCATATGAGAAACAGATCCCAAATTGCATGTGTCATGAAAACAAACAAAAAAAGAAAGAAAAACAAAGGATAACATTGTACTTGAATGCAGTCAAAAGAGAATTTTATAAACATGTCAAGATGAAAACCCAACCTTTCAACAGCAGGCACAGGAATTGACTACCTGACTCTAATGCCTATGAAAACACTCTTCCTAACTGATAGCATACGCTGCAGCACAAGGCAGGAGGAGTGGTTCTGTAAGACAGGGTTATTGTAGAATACAACGCAGTGAGGTGGGGCCGCAAGGAGCAGATGGAATATGATGGATATTTGTTGACTTCGCTTTGTTTACAAATGGTTATTTCCATGAGCTTCCACCTCGTCATTAGCTTTCCAGAACTTAGAAAATTTACAACAATTGCAATAATTCTTCAAATAGTTCAACTATCCCAATTCCAATTTTGCTAATAAGGAAGAAACCAAGAAGGACATTTGCCTCCCAAGAGAGCAAAGAAAAAGTTAGTACTAAATTCATATAGATTCCCGAGCTTCTGTGTTACCTGACTCCTACATCTGCTTTTGACTAGGTCCCACAGACAACAATGGAAAATGAAGGGGTTCCATTAGGCACATATTTGAGGATTTGTTTGTTTTTAATGATTTTTGAGTTATTTATAACATTCCATGAACATTGGTTTCAATAAACCAAGTGTCCTTTTATCTGGGCACAACTCCCTGTCTAAACATCCCTTACCAGCATTATCGAGAGTGAACCTCCTTCAAAGGTTGCCATCAAGGTCAGTGTCATTGGAACACTCAGTCATGTGAGTTTTCTTGTTTCTCCCTCTGCTTTCCCACCCTTCCAGATGATAGACATGATGTACTTTGTCATCATTATGCTGGTGGTGCTGATGAGTTTTGGGGTTGCCAGGCAAGCCATTCTCTTTCCCAATGAGGAGCCATCATGGAAGTTGGCCAAGAACATCTTCTACATGCCCTATTGGATGATTTATGGGGAAGTGTTTGCGGACCAGATAGACCGTAAGCAAGTTTATGATTCTCATACACCAAAGTCAGGTATTTAACTTCAATCAGGTCATGTCTTTTCCAAGTTCATCTGTTTGTTCTCAATAAATGGCTCAAGATAGAGGACCAATTCCTAGCTTGTTATCTTGGAGGAAAAAAAAAAAAAAAACAATTACAGAAGGCGAATATACAATTTTAGCAAAATAATCCTCGGGTGTTTCTTCAGGTATGTCTTTTCTGTGACACGAATCAACATCTGGGATGCCAAATTTGATCAAGAAGTAAATCACTTAACAAGATTGAAATTCTTTGGGAATTTAAAATCCTAGGGCCATGTGTTGACTATTTCAGTATTAGTAATATATTACATCACTACACCCCACCCCTACGCCAGCCTGTAAAAAATAAATTCCTTGGGTTTGACTTAAGAACAAATAAACAATCCTCAATTTCACCATCAGAATTCAAGAGTAAGGGCCAACATCTGCATGGTGTTTTCCTTGCACTGGAAACTATTCTCCAGCTCCTTTCCCTAATGTCTTAAATTATGTACTTTTGAGACTCAACAGAAGCTAGTATTCATTGCCTAGAAGTATGGAAAATGCCTTAGGTTATAAACTGAGTTGCCTGCTCTAAAGGCTAAACATAAAATTGTACCTATATCATGAAGCGATTTAGTGTGGGGAGCGAGCAGCAGCAGCAGCAGCAGCAGCAGCAGCAGCAGCAGCCAGGCCCCTGATATTTCAAGCCCTAATAGATGCTGATTCTCAATAATAAACACTCTCCTTGTGTAGAGTGTGAAGAAAGTTGTATCCTAGGAGTCTGTTCCAGAATTTTATGTGGACCAAATGTCAGGGCACACCAGGCATTGGGAAGTTGCTTGAGAGGAAAGCATCAGGAAAGAAAAATCTTTCCGTGTGGAGGAGTCGAATCCCAGGAGCAACTATTTCTCATTTTCCCTGAGGACTTTAGCTCTAGAAATAACATCCCTCCAACATTGTTGAATTAACATTTTTCAGACATTTTTTGCTGACAGGCCAGCCATCTGAGCCCTGGACTGTGGACATGGATTAGGGTTACATAACCAGGTAGTAGAGCTTATTAAGAGCAAGAGCAGACTCTAGTCAGCATCCCTCTTCAACCCCCGCCAGTCCCAAGTAGGACTGAGACCAGGAAAACAAGGACAAAGCACCAAAGAGTATGAATCCCGCAGGCCGGGAAGAGCATGCGTCCACAGGAGACAGAACATACCTCTATGTCATTTTCCCTTCCTTGGCGGATTTTGAACGAATACTCTTTCCCTCTCAGAATGAGTTTTCTGAGGCAAGAAGGCTAATTGGGACAAATATTCGTTTCATAAGACTCAGCCAACTCACTGAGGAAGAATTTTGACTCCGTGTCCTAGTTGAAATATCTTTGGTTGACAATATGCAGCCTTCACCAAGACAGCTTTCCAGAGAAAACTCTTTTGGAATCTTCCTTTCAAATGGTCCCTCGAGGCAAAACAATACTTCAAAAGCCCACCAATGATCCTTCTCCTCAGGGACCAAATTGCTTTTCCACTTACATTATTTTGCCTTTTCTCATTTTCCTTTGTTCCCTAAAATGAGACTAAGCCCCCTGGGTATTTTGACAATGTAACATTTGGGGATGGGAGAAAAAGGGAGGTACAGTGTGTTTTATGAATGGGATTCTGTCTGTCCCTCTACAAGTGGCCATTTATTGATGTTGTACTATGAACCCAGCCTAGTGCAACAGACACCACCATCTGGCTGAATAAGAGGATTTATTATTGTTATTTTAAAAGAAGGGCTGATTGTAGTTTAGAACTTGAAAACTACCCCGGATACAGAAGAAAGGTGTTTCGTGTGAGTGAAGTATGAAAATAGATTTCCCACATTGTTCATTAGATCTGTGGTGCTCTATGTGTGTGAGGATAAATTTCTAACCCAAATCCCAATATGTAACCGACCCAGCCTTGGATACAACCTTCATGACATGTTTCCCCTGACCACTTCCTTCTTAATGTTCTGAAGGAACTGTTCTAAGCCACTGTTCTAAGCTAAATCAGCCAGTTTTCTATCTATAGTGCTAAAGAGCATTTGTCCTTTCTCAAATGGGTATAGAAAGATTCCACCAAATCTGTCATCACATTTGGCCAAGGTCATTGAATATCCCTGTCCTCTAAATTATTTGATTTTCATGCTATGGCACTGGGTGGGCCCAAGGGGGATTGGGTGACTGCCCCACCCGGTCATTCAGAACTGCCTGGGAGCCCTGACCGGTTTGGCTCAGTGATTAGAGCGTCGGCCTGCAGACTCAAGGGTCCCAGGTTCGATTCCAGTCAAGGGCATGTACCTTGGTTGCGGCACATCCCCAGTAGGGGGTGTGCAGGAGGCTGCTGATCGATATTTCTCTCTCATTGATGTTTCTAACTCTTTATCCCTCTCCCTTCCTCTCTGTAAAAAAAAAATCAATAAAATATATTTTTTTTTTTTTTTAAAAAGAACTGCCTGGGAGACACAAGTACTAAGCCATTTGAGAAAGGTACGCATCATTTATGCTGCCCTGTAGTGTCTTGCCTCTTTTCTGTGCCGTGTCTAGGTTGGTTTGTGAAGCATGTGTTCAGGCTGACCGGATCTCATATCCACCTGGACCCACAGCCCTGCCCAGGGCCTGGCAATTCCATGCTGCCTTGTGCCCTGTGTGGGCCTCTCCGAGGGCTGCTCATGCTCACACACCTCAGAGTGACTCATTTCTAACATAATGCACGCGCTCTGTATCTAACTTTTTGCTTTTAACTGCAAAATTGCTGAACCCATTTCGTGTTTGGGGAAATAATCTTTCTTTATTGGGATGACTATATATGGATATATAATGGGGCCCTAGAATCGGGTTACTAACCTCCGTCTTACACCTCCGAAGGGAGAACAGCTTTAATGCCCTCACTTTCTGGGAGCAATGATACTGAACAATAGATTTTCTACATTTCCTTTTTGTAGTTTGCCCTAAACCCAGAGACTGTCTAGTAAAGCCAAAAGAGCTAGAATTATACTTATAAGGTTACTTTCCAAATGTATTTACAGACTAAAAGAAAAATAATAAAGACTGGAGTTACTGAAACTCACAAATAACAGGTGCTTTTACCTCTAAACCAGGTTGAGTTAACATAAATGATAGTCTGGCTTTAATCTTAATAATCTGTAGAGGCTAAAATATTTGCTTTGGTGGTGGGAGGAGAAGGGAGTGCAAATACCTGGTTGGAAGCAGCAAATGGTGACGCTGGGGAAGGGACAGCAATGGGCGGCTCTGTCTGGACACTTTGACCAACACCCTGATTAACTGAGGGGATTAGAACTTGCTGTTGTTGGTTTGTTTGTTTTCACTTTGTTTTTTCCAAACAGCTGGAAATCCTGTCAGGTGTTTGTTACGTAAAATGCTAACTCCCTCAGGCCCAACCTCGGGGCCACCATCCGGTGACTTAGGCTGCGGGCTGCTAAATGCTTCACTATCAAATGACCACATTTTTTTGGGTATCTCATTAAGGTGACCCGTGTCGCATAGCTTCTGAGAGCCTGTCAGGATCTCACTGGAGCCCAAGTGAGGTAAAAGCCACTTAGAGAAGAGGCGCAGCAAAATGAATTTCCAGCATATTCATGCCAAGGCCAGGGCAAAGCTAGTGGGCCTCTCTCCAGCTGAGAAACCTGGTTGTGTTTTGGTGTGTGAGGTACCTGGAAGTTCACCTTTGTTGACAGATTCCTCCCACCTCTGAATGAATGAAGTGACTCTTTATTTACAGGGCATCCTTGTGTTGCCTGTCTACACACAGATTCCCTAGGCCGTGCCAGGACAGGGGGGAAATGAGTCATGCTCTTGAATGCGTTAAATCAGGCTCTAAATTTAGTCCTTCTTTCTGCTTCTCTGAGGATTTTTACAAGTTTGGGTAGTAATACGAAAGCACTACTTTCTACCATGACAACTTAATATTATTTCGCTCTTTCCACTCACCCTAAATTAGCCAATTTGCTTAACGTGTGGGTCAATTTTATTTTCCTCTTACTGCCTAGGGCTTTTCCGTCTGAAATTAATAGGTAATCTGGAATAAGAGGGGGCTCTTTTGTTTTGGTTTGGTTTTGCTCTACTTAATTAATTAATACAACATTTTTCTATTTTAAAAAATCCTCACTCTTTTGTACTCCTGTTGTCTCTGTGATGTTGACTTGAATTGAAGTGCTGTTTTTATCAGGAAACAAAGAGTATGAGTGAGCATGGAAAGCTTAAACCCTCTCCTGCATTACTTTTCTGCCTCAAATTATTTGTTCTTCTCTTCAGGTGTGGAAATTAGGATAACTCAAGGCCAGTCTCTAAAATGTGCCTGCTTTTGATCAAACTTTGAGCAGTGTGAACAGAGAAGATAGATATTGTTGTGCATTTCAATTGTTAGACTCCAGTTCCTGGGGCTTGGGCTCTGCATCTGTTTGGTTTTCAGGACTGACCTCTACAGGATTCAGAGCACACTAATGCCCAACAGCTATTGCACGGGGAGTGTTGCCCTGCCAAAGAAAGTATTTTGGAAAAGAAACATTTGAGACAGTGCCAACATTTGGGAGAGGGGGAATTGTTTTGCTGGGTTTTGTTTACACAAATTGCTAGGGAAGCCAGCCAATATGAGCCACCACCCCCATCTTCTGTCCCTGAAAGTCAGCTTACATACCTACCTGACCTGTTTACGATGCACACTGAGGCTTAGTGGGTTTACAAACAGCAGCACTATGGGCAGACAAGCCCTTGTGATGATTCAGTATGCCGTGGGATCAACATTTGTTCCACTATCATAATGTTCTCTTAGCCTTTGCTCCCTGCTTGGCCTTCATTTTTAATTGGTCCATTCTTCGTTCGCTAGATGTTTTTCTATTAACGAGCTGGACACTGAGGTATAGGAATGCATGTGAAAGATAAACTGTCTTCAAGGAGCTTATAGTCCAGGAGAGTCAAACTGATGTTGACAGGATTATGTGGACATGGAACCTAAAAAAGAAAGTAGTCAGTTCTTCCGGGATGAAAGTAGGAGCCCAATAGATATAACCTTGCAAAGAATGAGAAGGTTGGTCTGAGCCCTGAAATATGAGCAGATGTTTTCTAGGCAGAAAGAAGCAGAGGGGTGTGAGGGAGAAAAACAGCATTCCACACTGAGAGTGAGCATGGAAAGTTCCAGGCACGACAGGTAACTTAATATGGCTGACTGTAAGATGAAGGGCAAGAGACAGGAAGCAGGACAGATGGGTCTGAAGAGAGAGGCAGGAGTATAGATCTTGGAGGACTCACACTCCATGCTTGGGTAATACCATGATCTGGTATATGTTTTAGTCAGAGCTATCAAGCAAAACCGTAAAGTGTCCATAAAAGAAGTTGAGATGGGAGGTGAGAGGACATTAGCTAATGCAATAGCAGTTGGGGTGGAGAAGAGACTTCAGGAAGGTAAAATCAGAAGCACCTGGACAGAAGTCAGATGGTGAAGATGGAGGTAGAGAGGGAAGGTAGAGAGAGGATTTAAGATAAAGGAGTTGAAGGTCACTCCAAGGTTTCTGGCTTAGTCTAAAACCAGCATGTCAAACTCAAAAGCTAACTCAGGCCAAATAAACAAGGTTTAAATTATGTAGGCTGCAAGAAAAACAAAAACTTCAAATTTTATAGAAACATATGTTTATTTCGATAGAGACATGGTGGATACAAAAGGCTGAAATAAAATGAGTCATCGTTAACATAAAATAATAGAACATTTTAATAAAAATTAATATTTTTCTTGAACATTAACTTATCAGACACTGAATAACTGCACAAATTAATAAGCATAACACAAATGATCCTATTTTTTCTTATTCTCCAAAAGCAAAATATTTCCTATTGTGCACACCAAACAAGTCAGTACAAGACTAATGACGTGGCAATTGGCTGCTAAAATATTCACTGTTAGTATTAGTGGAGAGAAATGGTGTGTCTGCATGTAAAGCATGTAAGGGAAATGAATGCAACATGATTATAGTAATCAGTCATTAGCGAACGTTGTAGCTCGTTATTAATAATTATGTATAACAGGATATTATAAAAATTAAGTTACAAAATTTTTATTAAAATGTTTCTTACATACCATTATATTGGCTGGACCACAAAAATATTCATGTGGGCCACATGTGGCCCGCAGACCACAAGTTTGACATGCTTCATCTAAAAGGTGATAATATTTACTGAGATAGAGAACCTGGGAAGAAGAAGGATGGGGGGGAGGGGAGTTGATCAGTTGGGATTAGATTGAGTTTGATATTCCCATGGGAATTCCCAGAAAACCATGAAGAAGGCTATTTTATATATCAAACTCTGGAGCTAACTAGAAAGAACTAGAGTAGACATAGAGATTTGGAGATCAAGAACATAACTATCTGTTAAAGCTATGGAAGAGGGTCAGCTTGCCCAGGGAGACAGGTAGAGAGTAAAGAGACATCCAGGGTAGAATGCTAAGAAGAGAGGAATCAGTAGTATCAAATGCAGGATACGAGTTCAATTGGGTGAATGTTTACAAGTGTTTATTCAATGAGACCTTTAGGGTGTCACTGGTAATTTTGGCTAGAGAATAATCATTTCAGTGGTGAGTGCAAAAGCCAATTACAGTGATTTAAAGAGTAGATGAGCATCAAGGCGAAGCATTTACTAGGGAAGAGAGAGAAGTATTGTATGTGCATGGGAGATATCAATGAAGTGGGGCTTTGAGAAGAAGAGTATAGTAGTTCCTCATTATCCCTGAGGGATACTTTCCAAGTCCTCCAGTGAATGCCTAAAACCACAAATGGTACTGAATCCTTATATATACCAAGCTTTTTCCTATACATACATACCTAAGATAAAGTTTAATTTATAAATTAGCAACAGTAAGAGATTAATAATAACTAATAATAAAATTGAACAATTATACTATAATAAAAGTTCTGTGAATGGTCTCTCATTCTCTCTCTCTCATTCTCTTCTCTCTCTCAAAATGTCTTATTGTACTGTACTCACCCTTCTTGTGATATGAGAGGACAGAGTGCCTACATGATGAGATGAAGTGAGATGAATTACCTAGGGATTGTGACATAGTAAAGTTAGGCTGCTATAAGGGTTACTTGAACACAAGCACTGTGATAATTGAGAGGGCTACTAAGTGACTAATGAGAGGGGAGTATACTGCATTGACACACTGGACAAGGGAATAATTCACATTCTGGTTGGGACAGAGCAGGATGGTGTGAGATTTTACCACGCTACTCAGAATAGCGCACAATTTAAAACTTATGAGTTTTTTACTTATAGAATTTTTTATTTAGTTATTTCGACAGCAGTTGACCACTGGTAACTAAAACCTCAAAGCAAAACCTTGGATAAGGGGAACTACTCTAATGTTTTGTAATTACCATTCTGGGAAGTCAGTACATAGCAAAGAATTGCTTAGGGCCACCAATTTGTATAGCTCAGTTTTCCATTTTCTCAGTCAAGACTCAGCAGTCCAGATCAGGAAAAACAAATAACTGGATTAATCTAAGATTGAAGCTTTGCATTGTCAGCATGGCAAAAAGAAAGAGGACTAGCCTTTCTGAAGATGCTTGCAAGTGTTCCCAAAGTTTTGCCCTTTGAGATCCAAGATGGCGAGAGAAGAAAATAAAAGTATAGCCCTGACCAGTTTGGCCTGCAGACTGAAGAGACCCGGGTTCGAGTCTAGTCTAGAGCACATACCCTGGTTGCAGGCTCAATTCCCTGCCATGGTCATGTGGCAAGCAACCAACTGATATGTCACATCTATGCTTCTATCTCTATCTCTATCTCTATCTCTATCTCTATCTCTATCTCTATCTCCCTTCCACTCTCTCTAAAAACAAACAAACAACAACAACAAAAATACTAATGGGAAAACATCCTTGAGTGAAGATTAACAAAAACAATAAAAATTAAAAATAAACATATGGTGTTAGTAAGTATATAGGAGGGGGAAAAATGATCAAAGGTCTAGCCTGAGCACGAAGCAAGAATCCTAAGAGTAATGATAAGATGATGTGGTCAGAGAATGGTAAATTGCCATTCAGAATTAAAAGGTGGAACTATTCAGTTAATAACAATGTCTAGAGATGGCTATGAGAATGGATTCTAGGATATGCTGGAATTGAGGTCTTGAAGTGTCTTGAAGCTAGGTTCTTCTGTGTTTGTGAATGCAAATATTGAAGTGTTTGTAAAAATTACAGGAGGTGTGAAAAAGAAGACTCTGGTCAGGATGACCTGAAACTCAAAGAAAGGGCTCTTTGCACAAGAGTGAAAAACAGTGATTTGGAAGAGGAAGAGTATCAATGAAAATGCAGACATTGCTTATGGGAATGACAGGGGTGGATGTACAAGAATGTAGTTTCCATTTGACAAGGGTACAAGGAGGCGGTGTCTTCCTGCAAAATGGGTTTTGTTTAAGGCAAGAAATTAACTTATATAATAAAATCCTAATTGCAAATCGACTGAATGGGGAAACGACCTGTCACTATGATGCACACTGACCACCGGGGGCAGATGCTCAATGAATGCAGGAGCTGGTGGGTCAGTGCACTCCCACAGGGGGAGTGCTGCTCAGCCAGAAGCTGGGCTCACAGCTGGCTAGCACAGTGGCAATGGCGGGAGCCTCTTCCACCTTTGTTGCAGGTAGACAGTAAGGAGTGATGGGTCCCAGACTGCAAGAGGGCACAGGCCAGTCTCGGGGACCGCCCCCCCACCTCCCTGTGCACGAAATTTTGTGCACCGGGTCTCTAGTGGGCTTATAAACATAAGAGACAGCAGTAGAGTTTGTGTTCAATGCCCAAGGGTGTTCCAGGAGGCTCTGAGACAAGAGAGGAAAGGGAGGAGTGATGGGAAAATTCAGTGGTCAGAAAGCCCAGTGTCATTTAAGGATGGTAGCATAGGGGAGGATAGTTGACCAGAGGGCCTTGCATTGCAGAAATAGAGGATGGTAGGTAAAGGAAGTCTGATGGGAATAACTTTTCCAGAGTTCTGAGGCAGCTGAAGACTGGAACCCTAGTAGTCTAGGAGGCCAGCTGAGGCTAATGGTATCTAGGTACCTAGGTCTCACAGGTAGTCTCGAGTGACCTTTGCTCAAGATCGTACTGGGGACAGATTGTTCTGGTGCCTTAAAAGGATGGAACTCTAGCCTTTGTGTAGTGATGCCGAGCAGCCAGATTCTAAAGAGGAACCTCCCCAGATGGCAGGGGAATTCTCTATTCAGAGGAGGCTCTCCTTTTGAAATTAGCAGTTGTCTGTGATACTAGAGAAACACCTTTCATCATCTTTCACAAGAATGAGCTCTTATTGTCAACTTAGGGTACTCAAATTTTCTTTAATCTTGTCTAAGCTTATTAATATATTGTCTATAATTAAATTTAATGCTTGATCCAATTGACCCTTTTCAGCCTGCATTGTAACTCTGCCATTAGCACAGTATTTTGGGTACACCTTAGGTTTTCATGACTCCAAAGCCTATGCTTTTTCTACTCTAGCACAAATACCCCAAGTAAGTCCTACATAACCCTATGGAAAAAGAAGGCATCAGCATATGGGACATATTTGAAATTCTCGAAACCTTTTCAAAAGAGCACCAAACCACTTCCCAAAAATTGTACTTGGGAGAGAAAAGTTTACTTCCCATCTAGTTGTTGCAACTATTTTGTCTCTATGAGGAAATAACTTATCACGGAGTTGGGGGAAGGGAATAAAAATTGTGTGCCCCTCCATAAAGGCAAATCAGTATGGCTTCCTTAAAAACTGTGTTGGAACTTGTGCTCTTCAGCATGTGAAAAATGATCTAAAAATGGAAGTCTGGCCCAGCCAGCGTGGCTCAGTGGTTGAGCATTGACCTATGAACCAAGAGGTCATGGTTCAATTTCCAGTCAGGACACATGCCTGGGTTGCGGGCTCGATCTCCAGTGGGTGGTGTGCAGGAGGCAGCCGATCAAAGATTCTCTCTCATCATCGATGTTTCTATCTGTCTCTTCCTCTCTAAAGTCAATAAAAATAAATTTTAAAAATAAAAATGGGGCTTTACAAGATTTAGAGAAGAAACTAAAGTTTATGGCAATCCTGAATACTAAGCCAACAGCGATGGACTTCAGAGAGGCTTCATGTGTGTCAGCAGAAAAGTAGCAGAGAATGTTTACGATGAGCATGTTTAAGATGAAATTAGTCACTAAAAAACAAGAATACTCCATATTCTAGCTAGATACAATCAAGTATAGGTAAGGAGAAGTAATCACTATAAACTAAATACTGGGGACACCTTCATGGTGTATAATTCAACCCAAAATGATATTAGAAAACATCTAACATAGCATTAAAAATAAAACAGAAGGGGCTCTCTTTACGTAATGCAAAGCTGTGTTGTGTACTGTGCCTGGGACACCAAGAATAATACTGATCACTGTCTCCCAAGGAAGATATGAATACGTTGAGCTGGGGCAGAGCAGCCAAACTAATCAGGGGAATGAATGAAAAGCTGTGATTTGAAGACAGATCGGGAAGACTGGAGCTCTTTGTTTGATATGAAAGATGAAAGCCACAGGCCTAAAGTCTATGAACTTCTTAAGTGATTCTCTCAGGGGATAAAGTAAACATGAAATGGACCCCCAAACCCTTATATACTTGAGCCAAGAATCCTTTGAAGTATGCCAGATTTGGCCCATTGGCTGTAGTTCACTGACCCCTCAGCTACACCATCCAGTCATGTGATTGCATCTACTCCTTTCTCCTTCTTCAGTTTAGGAATCTATGAAACCAAAGGTCCAGGATGGAATCAATTTCCTACTTGACATTTTATCCAAATATGAAAGGTGACATTGCTTTGTGCATTCACTTTTTCATTCTTCTGATTAAAATAAAAAAGGTCAAAAGAGAAGATTATTTCTTTTGTTAAGTGAGTGCATAAGGAAACCACGCTGGTATAGGCGTGAGTGTGGCTCTCAGACCACAAATGCAGATGCTGCCAGAAAATCAACTTTATTTTTATTATAATTCCACTTATTTCTATTTTGGACACCCTTCCTTCCCTAATCAGGTACAAAGACAATAATTGCTTGAAAGATAGGCAGGAAAAATGAGTAATTCAAAATTTGATCTTAACTCACTGATTTAACCATCTTGTAAATAAAAACAGGATCCCCCAAATAAACCTATTGGCACTAAAGGTCCAGATATGCTAGATATAATCTTCATGTTCTAAAGAGGAGGATGGCGTGTGAAAGAATAATAATCTGTCATAAAAAAATCATCTCACGGTATTACTAAGGGATTTCTTAAACTCTCAGAATGGGAGTAGGCCTAGCAGATTCTTCGGAAATAGCCCTGTCCAATAGAATCTTCTGTGACAATGGAATTGGTCTAGATCTGCTTTGTCTGATACTAGTGGCCCAATGCACAAAATTCATGCACATTAATTAGAAGAAATATTTTAATATTGCTATTTGCCCTTTCTCTATAAAAGTGTCAGAGATGAAAGAAAATTAGTAAAGTGTACATAAAAGCTCCCTCCTATCAGAGTCTGGGGCACACCACAGGACCTAGAGTCAAGTCCCTGCCCAGCACCCGCATGCACTTAGAAAACACAGGAGACCCAGACCCAGCTGACCCCACCCCCATTGGGTGAGAACCAGACCCAGCCGACCC
Source organism: Murina feae (assembly GCA_004026665.1). Classification (NCBI taxonomy): domain Eukaryota; kingdom Metazoa; phylum Chordata; class Mammalia; order Chiroptera; family Vespertilionidae; genus Murina; species Murina feae. The sequence goes on from PVJC01003596.1 coordinate 45,851, forward strand.
CACCCCTGTCAAGCCCCTCTAGGTAGAAGGCACAGCATCAGGTCTCTCAGCCTGGTGCTGGGCAGGGGGTGCAGCCTCCAGTCCCCTGTCAAGCACTGTCAAACCCCTCTGGATGGGGGACATGGCCTGAAGTCCCCTGGCCTGGCACTGGGACTGGGGGTGCAGCATGAGGTCTCCTGGCCTGGCGCCAGGGCGGGGGGCACAGCCTGAGGTATCCCGGCCGAGTGCAGGGGGTGGGGGGGTGGCCTGAGGTCCCCCATCAAGCCCAGCCCCCTGGCCCCTCTCTTTCTCCCCCCTGCAGCATCACGCAGGCAGTGTCACATCCTTAGCCGGGGATGCAGGCAGGCAGCTTCACCTCAGCGCTGGGCAGGGATGCAGGCAAGCAGCGTGATGTTAGCACTGGGGGTGGAAGTCCCTGCCCCATCCCCACCCATAGACTATTCTTTACTGGGACACCATAATGGACAAATTAGCATATTACCTCTTTATATGGATAGATTATAGTTTCTGGTTACATGTGGCTAGTGAGCCCTGAAAATGTGGCCAGGGTGAATGAGAAAGTGAATTTTTAATTTTAATTTTATTAATTTACATTTTAACTTTAAAAGCTGCATGTTACTCGGGGTCACCCTATTGGACAGCTCAGTGCCTGACTATAAAAATGCATTGGAATGCCAGCTCCATGAGAGCAGGACCATCTCTGCTGTGTCCCCTGCCGTAGCCTCAGCATCGAAAACTGTGGTCAGTGCTCACAAAATAGTCGGTGCATAAATTAAACCTCCTGAAGTAAGGAATAAAAAGGGAGCAAGGTCGATATCGGCTTTACACAATCAAAAAAGATTTCAATGACTGTGTATAAAGGAGTTAGAAATTTGTCAGTTGAGAGAGTGAAAGGGCATTAAGTTTTTTATAAAGGAATTTAAAACTTGGATTAAGTTAAATGGAAGGATCATGGATTCATGCTTCTGAGAAAGAGAGGAAAAAGTGAGCTCAAAGGGAACCTTAGAGTCGGTAACTTCCTGCAATTTACCTAAATTAGGTTCAAGAAATATTCATTGAACAAGTTGTCATTCAGGTCTGGGTGCAAAGAGTAATTGTTGTTCAGCTATGAAGAAGAGAGGAGCCCTAGCCAGTTTAGATAGTGGATAGAGCAGCGGTTCTCAACCTGTGGGTCGCAACCCCTTTGGTGGTCGAACGACCCTTTCACAGGGGTCGCCTAAGACCATCCTGCATATCAGATATTTACATTACGATTCATAACATTAGCAATATTACAATTATGAAGTTGCGACAAAAATAATTTTATGGTTGGGTCACAACATGAGGAACTGTACTTAAAGGGCCAGAAGGTTGAGAACCACTGGAATAGAGTGTCCCACAGACTGAAGGCTCCAGGGTTGAATTCTGGTCAAGGGCACAAGTACCTTGGTTGCAGGCTCCATCCCCACGCCTATTGGGGCACGTGCAGGAAGCAGCCAAGCAATGTGTCTCTCATATCAATGTTTCTCTCTGTCTCTCCCCCCCCCCCTTTTCCACTCTGTCTAAAAACCAATTTAAAATATCCTCTCATGATGATTAACAAACAAACAAAAATGAATAGAGGAGGGAAAAGAGGGGAAGAAGGAAGGAGGGAGGGAGGGAGAGAAAGCCCTTGTTGTGGACGTAGCTGAGGAAGGAAGAGCAAACTGTGTGAGCCCAGCAGTGGGACCAGATGAGACCCAAGCAGAGAGCCCTGCCAACTCCGTGCTGTGCCACCTGGAGGAGGCTGCCGTGCATCCTGCAACTACCGCCTGTCCAAAGGCACAGTGTTCTGACCAAACGCAGGGCAGCAGATGGCTGCTTTCACTCCATGCAGAGCAGAGTACACCCCTTCTGATAGCGTGGCAAGATTTTTCACTGATCTGTATTAACAGCCACCAAACACAAGACTGATCTCAACGCAGGTTAACTGTTAGCAGACAATCCCAGCAAGGCTCACATGTTGTCTTTTCTCAAACGTGACAAAGTCCAAATAAGCCTGCAGCCTCGTGATGGAGGGGGAACTCAGGTGCCCTAGATCTTTTACAAAACAGTGTCCAGTGGAGCGAGTAGCTTCTGCGGTGGATTTCAGACCTTGTCTGCCAAAGGATGTTTTGCTTGGCTTGCAGCCAAATATTTGATATCTAGAATATCAGGCCTGAGGTTCAAGATGAGGACATGCTTGGCAGAAGACCCCAATAACTTCAGGTCAGATACCGAATTTTGAGTCTTCATCTTAGTGACACACTCAATTCGAATACATGACATCTACTGATGACTTAAGAATAGAGGGGGCTATTTTTTGACCTGGATAGTGTTGTATGAGTTTTTGTTTTACACTGGATATGTGTATGTTTTGTGGACTCTTCTGTATATTTGATATATCTCACATTGCAGTATAACAAGGAATAAAGCAATCACTCTGCCATCACATTTTCCAGAGTCTGGTTTGAGTAGGTTTGTTCATTCGATGTCATTCAATGAACACATCTGCATGCCAGGACTGTGCTGGGAGCTGGGGAGTAAAAGGAGATATGTGTTATTGCCTCGGCTTGGAAACACAGTATTAGGGAAAGATAGACAAGTGAACAAATCATTGGAAATCAGTATGATACCTATTTCCTTATGGGTGATGTATAAAGACTTAGGTCAAAGGCAAGAACATACTTTTGCTGGTGGGTAGGTGGCTTGTGGTGTGGGGTGGTGGTGGTGAGGGCGGAACATAATGAAGTGAAGAAAAGCAAGAGTGGGCAAAATGCAGCCAGAGAAATTGCCCTGGAGGTAACAGTTAAGCTGGATTGAAAAGATATTAAAACATTTCCAGACAGATCCTTAGAGGGCATTCTGGACAGAAGAACCATCATGTCCAAAGCTGGAGAGGGATTTTACAGTGTACCAGTTGTGGGCATGTGGACACAGCAGAGAAGTGAGACTTTCTTTCTAGATCAGCCAGTCAGGAGTTAGTTCCTCTACAAGGCGTCCCCAAACCTCCTATATCGGCCCTGGGTTATCACAGGGCACCATGTGGTTTTTGTATGGTTTCTGATATGTATTCCCTACTGGATTAGCTGCATTTTTGGAAGGTGGGGGCCAGGGTCTGTGTCCACCTTTTCTACTGTCTATATATATAAAAGCCTAAGAGATGATCTGATATTAGCTATGATGGGTACTGACCACCAGGGAGCAGATGCTCAATGCAGGTGCTGCCCCCTGGTGGTCAGTGCTCTCCCACAGCCAACCTCCCATGGTCCCTCCCCTTGGCCAGCCGGCCCTGATTGGCCCCGATTGCCAGCCAGGCCAAGAGCCCCCACCCATGCACGAGTTCGTGCACTGGGCCTCTAGTATTTGAATAAATGAATGGAGAAGAGGCTAGAAATGTAGATTGTGAAGAGCTTTGTGTGCCAAACTAAGGAATTTAGATCTTTTCCTGTAGGAAACACATTGCTCAACTGGTGTGGGGCCCCTTTTAAAGGTAAAGCTCTGATTTATGAAATTCAGAAGTTGTTGCTGCCGAGTGGGGAGATTGTGGTTGGAAATTAGAAAACGTCGATGCTCATTTCAGGAAAACAAGATAAGCCATAGAACGGCCCTGTGTTCCAAAATGTCTTAAAGAGGCGCGACAAGCTTGGAAGAGACGAGCATCCCCTGAATAGGTTAAACCTACTCTCTCTTCTCCCCTTCTTTCATCTTAACCCCCAAAGAGCCGATATCCATATTCAGAGAAGGAGAGTGGAAACAGGAGCAGGTAATGAAGCAGAAGGCTCAGGCTGGGTGAGCTGGACTTCGAGCAGCCAGAAAAAGGGAGCGCTGCAGACTTCATTCCTTTGCTCCAAGGGCTGTGATCTTGTCTGGTGGAGGGCACAGAAAGCGAGATAGGGTGTGGGGGAGGTTCCGGAAGAGAGGTGGTGGTAAACACAGCTTTGCCTACATTGCAGTTCTGCCAAGGGCCCTGGCAGATTTCCACTTGCCTCCAAAAGCCACCTTCTGTGACGTCTGCCGTAAATTGCTGATAGCCTGGATTTAAATAGCAGGATTGCTTGGAGTTATAAGAGCCACAGTCTCCCCCAGTTCAGTCTGCAGGCACTGGGCTTCCCAACACCAGCATCTCCAGTGCAGCCAGGTTTCTCCTGGCCTATTCCCGCTAAAAGACTAACAGGTGCGAAGGAGAGGGAGGAAATCAGAGGAGAGGAGTTCAATGCATTCAGGTACCGCCCTCTCCCCTTCTCCCTTAGTTCATCCTTTACCTATCTGTATACCAAAAATCTATTTCCCAGGAAACTCAAAGGTCTAAAAGGCCCCAGGACAGCCAAGGGAAGCTGGAATACTCTCCAAGTTTTCTTGTGACCACAAAACAATCTCCCACAGTTAGGTCTCTCTCTCTGGTTCTCAACCAGGGGAATTTTGCCCCACCCCTGCCCTCCAGGGCACATTGGCACTACCTAGAAGTATTTTTAGTTGTCAGAACGTGGCAGGATGCTACTGGCATCTAGTGATAGAGACCAGGGATGCTACTCTCATCCTATAATGCACAGGACGCCCCTCCCCCCCCCAAAAAAAATTATCCAACCCAAAATGTCAGTAGCACTGAGAATGCGAAAACCTGGTCTGTCAGAATCCAAAATTCCAACTTCTTATTGTTGCTTCTCAAGGAAAAGTGGCACAAAGTAGTTGTTGTCGACATCTGCAAAGTCCTAAAGGGGACAGATGTGAGAAGATCCCACGTCCTCACAATCTGCAATTAGGAACAGCATGCTCCAAGCCCCCACCTGCCCATCCCTCAGTGCTTCCCAACATCTCTCCACGCGCTCACTCTGTCTTCAGGCCGAAGACCAAGTTAGGACATCACGCAGGGATGGTGTCTGAACATGACAGACTTTTGGCAAACACCAGTAGGTCCTGTGTCTTGCTCTTGGGTACCAGTTTGGATAGAATACATTGAGCTACCATTGAAGAATGAGAAGAACCCAGAGGCCTTAACTTGTTTAGAATTCACCAAATATTTTGCCCATCCAGGTGAAGGCCGGCAGACTTTAATACTTCTCTTCCCAAGTTTATGTCTGAGAGATGCCAGTGATTTTTTTAAAAAATAGAAAAACACCCTCACAGATTAAGAAGGAAAATGGTTTGAGTGCCCTCCGAAGGCCTATGAAGTGATCTGGTCCGATCAACCCAGCCCCTCACCTGGGATGAAGGAAGAAGGAGGCGCACCCTCCCCGCGATCAGACTCACTGGTTACAGGTACTGACCAACATAGCAGTACTGGACCAGACCCAAGCTGTTCTTGAACATTTGCTGGAGCCCGTGTCTCACTCCTGAGGGGACCAGGGGGTTTGGCTTTACAAGATCACAGCCCTTGGAGCAAAGGAATGAAGTCTGCGGCACTCCCTTTTTAATATTCTTAACAAGGGCTTTATAAGAAAAATGCCACTGTGAACTGAATGATTCCCGGAAAGCTAGTTCCTGACAAGTACTTCAAAGTCACAGTGCCACCTGAGGAACATAATGTTCCGCTACGGAAGGAACGACACGCAGTGCGTGCAGTTTTATTACACATCCAGTAATTGAATATGCGGGGCAGGGGACACCTCTGTGTAGCAGGTCATTCACGAAAAGGCTCGATTCTATTCGGTGCATTTAAGATCAGGCACCCTATCAGGAGTCCACATAAAGTAACCGAGGGACAAAATGTCGCTGCTCTCTGAAAAGTGTGTGGCAGCTGTACTTAGGCAGACTGTGTAAGGATGCTGAGTTCTTTACCGGCTGCAAGTGTGTTACAAAGGGAGTTTCGAATGTTTCTTCTGGCGTTTCTAGGTGGAGAGTAGTCCATTGACATTAGTTGAGATCCTATTACAGTGGCTGGCACTGGCCCAGGCATATGACATACCGCACCTCATTCAGCCGTGATTGCGGTGGGTATATGTAAAGAGCAGACATCGACTCCCTTGCGTACGACACACAGCCAGGAAGAGGCAAAAGCGGAATTGGAACCCAGGCCTGTCTAACCCCTAAGCCAGTGCTCTTATGTCTACACTATAACAAAAGGTTTCTCCCATCTGACTCCAGAGTCCAGCTCTTTGCTGGCATCCGGCTGTGATGGCTGGGCCACAGTTACACATTTGTTTACTTAGCAACTATGTATTGAATGCCTTACTCAGTGCTGGAGAGAAAGTGGTAAACGACTCAGGGGAGTTGCATTCTACTGAGGGCAGGAGGGAGATAGTAAGTAAAAAAATAATTACAATAATTAATAAGACACTTTGGGGTAGCAATAAGTTCTGTGAAGGAAATAAATCCAAGTAGCAGGCTAGGAAGTCATTGAGGTGAGGAGTTGGGAGTGCAGGTCTATGTGGGATGGTCTGGGAAAGGCCTTGAAGAGATAAGATTGAGTTGAAATGTGAATGATGTAAACAGGTGTGGCAAGAAATTGGGGGGGAAGATTCCAGATGGAGATGCTCGCAAGGACAAAAGCTGTGTGGGAGGAATGATCTAGATGTGTTCACTGGGATGAGAAAGGATGCCAGTGTGACTGGAGTTTAAGCTCCAAAGCAGCTTAAGTTGGTATAAGGCGTCATGGTGGAATTCCTGGTGCAAGTGTGTGACTTAATTCTAAATTAGGGACTGGATTTAAGAACAGAATCAGCAACTCTGTGATCACTCAGGAAACATCACACCACCATATGCTGGCTGTCGGGATGGTAGAGAATATTCCAGAAGCCAACAGCTTCCGGAATCAGGAGGGAGCTGCCTGTGCTGGAGGAGCCGTGCTGTGACCTCACAGAAAGGTTCCATGGCACTGGGGTGGGGACGCACGGGAGGCTCTCGGAAGCGCCATCAGGGATGAATTAGACATGCACATGAAAAATACATCATGCCTTTCAAGCAGAGATTTATCTGTCCCGTAAATTATGTCAGAATAGCACTCACAGTCAACCCTGTGATACCCTAGTAATGTAAACAGGAATGCAAAATTACACATGGCGAAGAGGCAATTAAAAAGTGGATCAATGACTGAGCATTGACCATGAACCAGGAGGTCAGGGTTTGATTCCTGGTCAGGGAATATGGCCGGATTGCAGGCTTGATTCCCAGTAGGGAGCATGAAGGAGACAACCAATCAATGATTCTCATTATCAATGTTCTATCTCTCTCTCCCTCTCTCTCTCCCTCTGAGGTCAATAAAAATGTTTATTTCTATTTTTATTTTATATATATGTGTGTGTATATATATATATATATATATATATATATATATATGTATCTTTTAAATTAATTTCAGAGAGAAAGGGAGAGGGAGAGAGAGAGAGGTAGAAACATCAATGAGAGAATCATTGATTGGCCACCTCCTGCATGCCCCCTACTGGAGATTGAGCATGAAACCTGGGCACGTGTCCTTGACCAGAATCGAATCCGGGACTCCTCAGTTCGAAGGCTGATGCTCTATCCACTGAGCAACATCAGCCAGGGAAAACATTTTTTTTTTTTTTTTATTGCTAGCCCCAAAATACCAGCAAGCATGTACTGGGGATAATGTACTCAGAAGGGAAAAACCTCCAGAAGAGTTTGCTTTGGGAGTGATGATTAGTCCCATAGCAGTTCACATTCGTGGGATGCCTGGTGTGGGTGGAGAACTGGGTTAAGAATGGTTTCAGTTAGTGGGGCAGGGACAGCCGAGGACAGAACCAGGCCTCTGCATCCCTGCTCTGTCACCTCCGATGACTCTGCCCCTGAGCAAGTCAGCGAGCTTCTCTCTCTGCTCTTCAGTGTCCTTAACAAATTAAGGTGCATCTCCCACAGGAGCCCTGTGAAGGAAAAGAGCAGGCCTTCCCAAATGAACAGACTAAGCCTAAGAAATACAGGCGTTCGTGCATATTAGTGTTTATGATGAAGCTGAACTCTGCATCGATGTCAGGGTGTGATGTACTCAAAGGAGAACATTAATAAATGATAGCAGTGGCGATGTGCAGATATGCCAAATTAATGAGTGTGATACCCAAAGGACTGAAGTTTGGGAAAGAATGAAGCAATATTTGCACTTTAAAAGACACAACACCAAGAGCTTCTCAGACAGAAGGTGTTATTAAGTAACAGGGGAAGGATGAAGTGAGATTTCTTCTAGGGTCGAGTCCTGTAAAGCCACAGTTGCAAAGCTGTTACTTGAGCCACCAGTCCCTTCCAGCAGGGAAGGTAGCTCTAGGTACACGCCAGAGCCTTGACTTATCTGAACAGTGAGGTACCGTCTACCCTCCTCTATTCCACTACTTCCTTTTAAAATCAATCCTATTGAAACAGTGCAGCCAGAACAAGCTGTCTCAAATAGCATGCCTCTGTCTCCTCACAACAAAATAGAACCAAGAGTCTATTGCTCCTCCTACTCAGGAAAAACCACAAGTTTGTTTGCCTCACTGTGCCTGCCTTCTAGCCAACCTGAAAGTCAATCTGGCCAGCTAATAGTTATTCGTCTATTGAGGGGTTCAGCAAATATTTAGGACCCACTCTGTTCCGGGCCCTCTGCTATGTGCTGCTGGGGGTATGGTAATGTGTAAATCCAGGGGAGCTCCTGCCTCCTGGGGACCTAATAGCCTAATGGAGTTGTCAGATATCAAACAGAAAATCACACAAAGACTTAAGCATAAGCTCTGATGAGAATATGTTCAAGCAATACAAGGAGCTATGAGAGCACTAACAAAGAGACTCGTGGGAAAGGCTTTCTGAGGAAGTGACTTGTAAGCTAAGCTATGCAGGATCAGAAGGAGTTTGCCAGGCATTGAGTAAGAGTCGAGGGCAGTGGTTCTCAACCTTCTGGCCCTTTAAATACAATTCCTCATGTTGTGACCCAACCATAAAATTATTTTCATTGCTACTTCATAACTGTAATGTTGCTACTGTTATGAAGCGTAATGTAAATATCTGATATGCAGGATGGTCTTAGGCAACTCCTGTGAAAGGGTCATTCGACCCCCAAAGAGGTCAGGTTGAGAACCGCTGGTCTAGGGTGTGGTATAGTCCGTGCCAAGGCCCTGAGGCAGAAGTTCTCTTTGCAAGCAACTGAAAGAAGACCAGCATGGTGGAAGCATGATGTGCAAGGGAAAAATCAGTCTACATATAGACCAGGTGGACCGGTTAATAATGTGGATTTTGTAATCAAAGAAAACACAATAATTTCAAGAGAAACGTCAAAAGTGCTTTATTCAAAGTAATGTCCATCGCTAGCTACACATTTCCCCCATCTTTCAGGTAATTTGTGGACACCTTCCCAATAGAACTTTTGTTGTTTTGAGGCAAACCATTCAGAGACCCAATTTTCCACTTCTTTGTATGTTTTGAAGTGCTGCTCAGAAAGTGCATGTGCCATCAATCAGAACAAGTGGTAATCTGAAGGAGCAAGGTCTGGAGAATACAGCGGGTGGGTTAATACTTCCCAGGCAAGATCTTTTAACATGTCTTGAACTGGTTTTGAAGTATGTGATGGTGTGTCATCATGAAGCAAAATTACTTTGCCATGTCTTCTGGAACATTCTGGTCATTTCACTATCAAAGTGTGGTTCAAATTGATTGTTGTCAGTAGCGGTCAGTATTAACAGTTTTAGGAGCTCATAATACACCATACCTTCCTGATCCCACCAAACGCAGAGCATTGTCTTCATTCCAAAGCGATTTGGCCTTGCAGTCGATGTTGATGATTGAACTGGATCAACCCATGATTTTGTGCATTTGGAACTCTTAAAATAAATCCCCTTTTCATCACCAGTCACAATTCAATGCAAAAAAAGACTTTCTTTCATGCCACTGAAGCAACATTTTACTGATGACTTTTTGGTTTTCTTTCTTTCTTTTTTTTCTATTTTTTAAAATCTTTATTGTTCAAATTATTAGAGTTGTTTCTCTTTTTTCCCCCCGTAGCTTCCCTCCTCCCAGTTCCCACCCAATCTACTGCCCTTATCCCCCCGCATTATCCTCATCCACAGGTGTATAATTTTTGTCCAGTCTCTTCCCACACCCCCAACACTACTTTCCCCCTGTGAATTGTCATTCCACTCCCTTTCTATGCCCCTGATTCTATTCTATTCACCACTTTATTATGTTCATCAGACTTTTTTTTATTCACTTGATTTTTAGGTTCACTTGTTGATAGATATATAATTGTTGTTCATAATTTTTATCTTTACTTTTTCTTCTTCTTCCTCTTCTCGAAGGATATCTTTCAGCATTTCATATAATACTGGCTGGGTGGTGATGAACTCCTTTAGCTTTTGTTTGTCTGTGAAGCTCTTTATCCGACCTTCAGTTATGAATGATAGCTTTGCTGGGTAAAGTAATCTTGATTGTAGGTTCTTGCTATTCATCACTTTGAATATTTATTGCCACTCCCTTCTGGCCTGCAAAGTTTCTGTTGAGAAATCAGCTGACAGTCATATGGGTGTCTCCTTGTAAGCAACTTACTGCTTTTCTCTTGCAGCTTTTAAGATTCTCTCCTTGTCTTTTGCCCTTGGCATTTTAATTATGATGTGTCTTGGTGTGGTCCTCCTTGGATTCCTTTTGTTTGGGGTACTCTGTACTTCCTGGACTTGCAAGTCCATTTCTTTCACCAGGTAGGGGAAGTTTTCTGTCATTATTTCTTCAAATATATTTTCTATATTTTGCTCTCTCTCTCTTATTCTGGTACCCCTATAATTCTGATATTGGTATGCTTGAAGTTGTCCCAGAGACTCCTTATACTATCTTCATATTTTTGGATTCTTTTTTCTTTTCCAGCTGAGTGGGTTTTGCTTCTTCATATTTCATATCTTTGACTTGATTCTTGTGATCCTCTCATCTGCTGTTGGATTTCTGTATATTATTCTTTATTTCAGTCAGTATATGCTTAATTTCTAGCTGGTCCTTTTTCATATCCTTGAGGGTCTCACTAAATTTATCGGCAGCCTCTAGAATATTCTTGATAAACCTTATAACCGTGGTTTTAAACTCTATATCCAGTCGTTTGCTTTCCTCCATTTCTGTCATTTGTGACCTGTTTGTCTCTGCATTTTGGCTGCTTCCCTGCATTGACAGAGTGGCTTTAATCAGTTGTGTCTATGGTGGGAGAACTTCTATACTGGAGACACCCTTATGGGGCAAGACTTGCTTCAGTGGGGCTTTGGTGCCCACTAAATCTGCCCCCTGAGTGCGTCCCTTATGAGTCTGAGGAGTTGTAGATTGGGTGATCCTGCTCTGACCACTGAGTACACAGTCTCTTGGAACTCCAAGGAGGTGCTATGTTAGCTTCTGCCTGGAGCTTCCCAGCCTTTTACATGCAAAAGCCTCTGCACGCAGCTGGGGTGGGGCAGGGTCTCGAGGAGTCTACAGGGCAAAGCAACCAGCCATGGCCAATTCTCAGCCCTGCCTAAGAGGCACTGGGTCACAGTGACCCTCGGCACCACCGAGAGAAAGCCGCTCTGAAGATCCTCCCGGTGCCAGGCGGTGTCAGACAGTCCAGCTCCTCCCCGTATGATTCTGAGTCCCCAGAAACTTGCCTGGAACTGGAGTTCAGAGCCATCAGGAGCTTGTGCCTCCCTCCGGTACAAAATGCTGCCAGCTTTTTCCACGAGCCCCTTCGTGCATGCCTCCGTACCTCTGCACTTTATTTCTGCACCTCCTCTGAGTCTCAGTCTCTTTCTAGTTGTAGAATTTCCACTCAGCCAGCCATCCTGTGGATCTGGGTACTGTCCGTTTTTTCTTTTCAGTGTAGTTTTGAAATAGTTGTGCCCAGCAGCAATTCTGGTTTACCTATGCTGCCATCTTGGTTTCTCTCCTCTCGACTTTTCGGTTTTCCATTTGTCTTTCGTTCAATTGATGTGGCACCCATTTTCCTTCCTTTAAAATCTTTCCCATTGCTTGTAAATGATCGGAAATTGTTTGCTGAGCAACGTTTAATCTTTCTGCAAGTTATTGTTTAGTTTGACACACATCTTCATCCAATAATGCTTGTAATTGTTGATCTTCAAACTTTTTCAGTTGGCCTGGACATTTTGTCTTTCACATCAAAATCATCATTTTTAAAGCATTCACAAGTTTCTTGAGATGGAGGATGTTCACCATAAGCTTCCTGAAGTATTCAGCAGTACTTTTCTTCAAAATAAAATAATGAATTATAACTTCCCACAAATGCTCTTTTTATGGCATGAAATTTGACATTTTTAAGTGTAAAAATATCTATGATGTTAACACCTTCAGCAAATTTGACATATGAAATTTTGAAGCTTGTTGTCATACAACAAAATAGCATACATATCAAATCGCATATATATCAAGATATGTGTAACTCCATCTATTGAAAAAAAATCCACCTTATTAACTGGTACACCTAGTAAAAGCCTAAGCCACGATTCAACTGTTCAACCATTTGACGGTTTGACCTGTTGCTGTGACATGCACTGACCACCAGGGTGCAGACACTCTGACCAGTAGGTTAGCTTGTTGCTGGGGTCTAGTCATTCGGGACTGAGCAAGATGGGCCGGACATGCCCTGGAGCCCTCAAGCAGTCCCTCCCTGGCCCTGATCGATCATGCACCCATGGGGGTCCCTCGGCCTGGCCTGCACCCTCTCACAATCAGGGACCCCTTGAAGGATGTCCACAGGCCATTCCAAGGGGCCCCACTGGTGCACAAATCCATGCACTGGGCCTTTAGTATGAAATGAAACTGAAGAGGGACCAGGTGGAGAAGGGCCTTTAGGACAGTGTAGGGATGTGAATTTGCTTCTACATTTAATGGAAAATCTATGAAGGGTTCTCTGAAGAAATTGAGTTGTAGTGACTATGGTGGTGGTTATGGTGGGGTTGGGGGTGTACATGCCATGTGAATGTATGTGCATCTTTGTGTTTGCTTGCATATGTGTGTGTGTGTGTGTGTGTGTGTGTGTTGTGAATTGGGATTTGATCAATCAGGATCAAATTGTTGCTGTTAAAGGCTCAACAAGCACCAGGTCATGCAGATTAGAAGCTGACACATCTGACTTCCAGGCTAAGTTTTTCCCTCCTGTGATGGCTACATAGGCCTGAGCCCAGCTCCTAATTGTAGACTGGGCAGCATGGCCTCCATATTTTGGAAGTTTTATGTTGAAATTCAAGGAGTGTTTTTTGTTAGTAGATGGGGTCCAGGGAGGGTACATATCCTGCCAACACACGACTCCCTGGAATCAAGTACCTCTCTCTATCCCACACAGCTTCCCAGTGTTCCCACAGACATTCACGCATGTGAAAAGCCTGGTTATGATGATCTGAGCCTAACTCTATTTTACATTTAAAGACACAATGTTTTTGCATGTTTTTCGTAAGCAGTGCATTTCTCCAAGAGTGAAACCACCATGAGCGTTGAGTGCAATGGTATTTTGTTTGCTTCGGAACATTCCCAAGGGTTGTTCACCCTTTTAGAAAATCAACTCACCAATGACAGCGCTGCTCATTGTACTTGAGTCTTCCATCAGTCTACATTTAGGCCGGTCTCATTCATGGAGAGTCTTCATTAAGGTAGAAGCATCTGACCACTTCACTGCGGCTTGTAGACTAGTCAGACCTCAGCATTTATATATCAAAGTATTATTTGATTGAAATTACCTTCCTTTTATTTCTCCTTTATATTAAAATTAGGACATTATATTGATCTTTCTGTGATTATGTGTACAGGTAAATTGTGCTACTCATAAATTTTATTTCATAATAGTAAAGGAGGCAGTAGAAAATATTTCTTTTAAAATGAAGATGTTGGATCTGATATGGTTGAGAACAACTGAACAAGTCTATTCAGGGTTTCATAAATGCTATGAGGTTAGGGACATAGCTACTTGCTATCTTTGGATGGTCTCATGGTAACTTTTAACATGTAGAAATCTCTACATAAAAAAACTCTACTTTAGCCCTAACCGGTTTGGCTCAGTGGATAGAGCGTCGGCTTGTGGACTCAAGGGTCCCAGGTTCGATTCTGGTCAAGGGCATGTACCTTTGTTGCGGGCACATCCCCAGTGGGGAGTGTGCAGGAGGCAGCTGATCGATGTTTCTCTCTCATCGATGTTTCTAACTCTCTATCCCTCTCCCTCCTTGTCCATAAAAGATCAATAAAATATATTTTTAAAAAAACTCTACTTTGTTAAATAACCCAGAAAGGTATCACGGTTGCCTTCACCAGTGAGAAGTCGTGTTGGTATCAGTTGCTCCCATTATAACATGATGAGAAGAACAGTTGACCTTTGTGTTATTCTTCCCCAGAAAATCCATAGCCCCAGTCTAACCATGGGAGAGGGGGATTCAGACAAACTCAGATTGAGAGACAGTACAAAATGACTCACCAATACTCCTCGAAACTGTCAAGTTAATGAAAAACAAGGAAAACTGAGAAGCTGTCACAAACCAGAGGAGACTAAGAAGACATGATAGTCACATGCAATACAGCATCTGGATGGGATCCTGGAAGAGAAAACTGATGAACTATTGAATCAAGTCTGAAGATTCATTCATAGTGATATCCCAATGTTATCTTCTCGGTTAGGCAAATGTACACGGGTTATGTAGGACTTTGGCATTGGAGGAAACTGGGTAAAGGGGACACAGGAATTCTTTGTACTCTCTTTGCAACTTTTTTAGAAATCTAAAAATATTCAAAGTTTTTAAAAGTCCATTTCATAAAAACATAGGGAGACATCAGGGGTCCCATATTTAGACATAAGGAATTTTTCTAGATATAAAGTAACCATTGCATAAGAAGAAACCATTGAAGCAGAAGAAACATCATACCCTGGCTGGATCCTTATGCTTCAGGGTTGATATCTGAAAAAGATGAAGACAACATGGGAACTGCTGCCACCTGACACAAAACAGCACGTCCTCAGTGAAGATACAAATGCCAAGAGACATGGCAGAAATGGAGGGAAGGGAGAGGGCGGGTCAATCAGATGAATTGAGACCAAGCTTTGAAGGAGCAGAGAGGCATTGCAAGTAAGGCAGAAAGGCTGATTGACAGAAACAAAAAGAGGGATTAATAAGCAGGCTATTCTTGGGGAAAGTTTAGTTCAAGCAGTAATGAGATGTGAGGGTAATAAAAATAATAATGGCAAATACTTAAATAGCACTCACTATATACCAGTCATTGTAACACATGTTTTATGAAAGCTTGCTCGTTTACTCTCCATAACAGTTCTATAAGGTATGAAGTGGGACTATTGCTCCTATTTTCAATGGTTAAGGAAAGTAAGGCACAAAAAATATTACCTATATATTAAGTTGAACCTTATGAAGTTGTCATTTTTGGAGAACAAAATTATCTACTCTCAGAAAGTTCATATAGTTTGACCTCCTAAGTAATTTGCCTAAGTCACACAGCTATTTGTGAGGTGAAGCTGAACTCTGAATCCTGGCTGATTGACTCAGGAACCTGAGTTAGGGGCCTCTAGAGTAGGGGGCCTCTTACATAAATGGCCAGCGTTTAATGAGTGTGTATTATGTGCTGAGCACTATCTAAATCCTTATATGTATCAACAACTATTCATTTATCTTCACAGTCTTGAGGTAGGTATGATCACCGTTCAGTTTATAATTAAGGAAACTGAAGCCCAGAGAGCTTTAAATGATGTGTCAAAGGTTACCCAGCTAAATAAATGGCAGAGCTAGGACTCGAACCCATCCTGGCTGGCTCCACAGCCTGGGTTCAGTGCTCCCTGCCTCTGGTGTTTGTGTGGTGTGGCAAAATCTGGGCTGAGACCAGCTTTCACTGCAGACCTATAATCTGCAGAGGAGAGGCATGTCCTGTCAAACCTCAGAACAGTTGTTAAGGGTTTTGCATTTGGTAGGACACACAAGAGGGAACACTATATTTTCTGGCCAGCTCAAAATGAATGCCATTGTTATTCTGGTGGAGTAGAAAGTTGAACTCATAATCTCTTTAAAAATAAGCAAAGAAATAAAACAGAGAATGATAGACAAGGAAGCAAAAGGAGTGAAAGAGAACGTGGAAGACTGGAAGATAGACTATAAAATGCTATCAAGTATTTTACTTGCAATTGGCTAGTCTCTCCCTCCTCTTAAATGATTTTCTGGCCATTCAATGGACATTTGGTTCTTGGATCTTCTCTATACAACAATCAGGTGGTCAGATCATAATGACCCTCTATTCAATCGAGTTAATTTACACCAGGATTCTCCTAAGCAGACAAGAAAAAACAGTCAAATGTTGCTCTCCAGAAAATTGACTATTTTAAATATGACCTAATATTATTTAATAAAATGACCTAAAACTTTACTAGTTTTAAATATCAGGTGAACCCAAATTAGAAAACAAGTAAAAACCCAAAGCACCGCCCTAACCGGTTTGGCTCAGTGGATAGAGCGTCAGCCTGCAGACTGAAAGGTCCCAGGTTTGATTCCGGTCAAAGGCATGTACCTTGGTTGCAGGCACATACCCAGTAGGCAGTATGCAGGAGGCAGCTGATCAATGTTTCTCTCTCATCGATGTTTCTCTCTATCCCTCTCCCTTCCTCTCTGTAAAAAAAATCAATAAAATTATTTTAAAAAAAACAAACAAACAAAAAAAAAAAAACCCAAAGCACTAAATTTAAACAGAATGTTTAAAAATGCAATTCCATTGTTTTTGCATGTGTACAGTATCTTATTAGGCCTAGCAAGATTTTTCACAAAGAAAGAGTCTCATAGTCACTTTAGACTTCAATCTTGAGCACTAAGTAATTCAGATGATCAAATCTATACAAAGGTGGAAACATCCTTAACGTTATCTCTTTGAATCTCAAAAGAGAGTAAATTAAGTCTCAGGCGCTTGTGGATCAATATTCTGAGTCAGTTCCATGGAAATATAACTTAGACTGAAGAGAGACATAAGCAGGACATAAGTACAAAAAATAAACGAATTCATATGAAAATTTAATTAATTAAATGAAAAGAGCACTGCAGTGAATATATTATCGGGACCACTCTGCCCACTTGGCCCAGTAGACCTGCCATAACAATGGCAATTCTCTTGGGTTTTGAAGCACGTAAACATGACTGAACATCTTCATTGGTGTCTGATGCTGACACACAGACTCCCACCAGTTGGTAAACCAAAGCCCTTTGCTTAATATTCCTCAACTCAACATCACTGCTCCCTATTGTAATCTGGGCCCAGTTGGAGCAGTGAGTATCCATGGCAACTGTTGATATAACCAGTTCCTTCACTCACCTAGTAACATGAAATAATAGACTATTTTTCATGACACACAGCAGAACAAGATTTGGCTTTGTTCGTTGCTTATATATTATTTTAGGCCAGTCCTCAGCCTCTTCTCAACAGAGATTCTACTGCAAATGCAACTACTCTGCAAAATGAAACTATCAGTCATAGTGAGTGCAAATAGCTACGCCTCAGCAAACTGCTTATTCTTGAGCTTATCTGTACACCCTAGTGAAATGGAGAGC
Source organism: Murina feae (assembly GCA_004026665.1). NCBI lineage: Eukaryota > Metazoa > Chordata > Mammalia > Chiroptera > Vespertilionidae > Murina > Murina feae. Next base: position 63,304 of record PVJC01003596.1, read on the forward strand.
TCTCTGTTTCCATGGGTTAAAAACAGACTGTTTGCATTGTTAACTGAGATAAACGAGACCTGAAGAGGACTTAAATCGAGTCTTCAAGTCTGTGGGATGACTCATCTTGTCCAAGGCACAATAAATGACACTTCCCAGTCTGGACTTGTTCATTTCCCTTCCAAGGAATATCAGTTTACTCATTTCCAAAGGTATCTTCGGACAATAAATAAAATGAAAATTGGACTTTAAAGGTTTTTATTATATTTTTGGTGATAAATATACATTTTCCATTTACATGGAATGTATTAGCCACATAGATGTGGTTCTTAAAGTAAGCCTGTTGGCCAAATCTCACTTATGGTCAAATTTAGTCTCAAAACGCTTTATAACATGGAAAGAGCATGACTAATGGACATCACTGTTTGAGAACCACTGACCCAGATAAAAGAATGAAACACAAGGAAAGTCTAAATGCGGATGTCTGGGCATTCAAACCATCTGGACTTTAACATAACTCTCAATCCCCTCAGTAGGAGAAATAGCACAATGTGAGTAGTTAAGATGATAAAATCATAGGTTTGAATCCACACTCTGAGAGTTCTTACTAGCTATTTGTCATTGGGCAAGTTACTTGTCCCTTTGTGCCTCAGTTTATTCATCTATAAAACGGATATGATAGTGCCTACCTATTTTGGACTAAGTTGTGTCCCCCCAAAATTCAGGTGTTGATTACCTCACCCCCAATGTGGCTATGATGAGGACTTTGAAGCTAATTAGATTTAGATGAGTGTGGGAACTTTATGATGGAATTAGTGCCCTTCTAAGAAGAGACAACAGAGCTTTCCTCCTCTCTGACATATGAAGCCATCTGCGAGCCAGGAAGAGGGCTCTCACTGGGGAATGGAATCAGCTGGCAGCTTGATCTTGGACTTCCCAGCCTCCAGAATTGTGAGAAATAAATGTCTGCTGTTTAAAAGCCACCAAGTCTATGGTATTTTGTTAGGGCAGTTTGAGCGACTAAGACACACAATCTTATGTTTTTTCCTCACATTTTTCATGAGCTGAAATTTATAAAGCAGGCAAAATAATGCCTGGAATATAGCAAGTGCTTTATTGTTTGTCAAATAAAATGTCTTAAAGTAAATGAATGGCTGGCACATTCTAAAGATTTTCTTGCAGAATTTCTGTCATTTTGTCTTAATGAGCAGCCTCTTTAATATCTTTTTTGTAATTGTGTTTGTTGTTATGAGAATTAATTAATATATAGGAAAGCATCCGGCATAGAATGACACATCCATCTCTAGGATGGTTGTAACCACAATTGTTTGCTATATGATGATAAATGCTTGCTGTACTTTGTTTCATCAGACCCATAGCAGCCCTGTTCTTTGAAAAGTTGTAAAGAAACCTTGTTCATCAACCTTATGTCTGTCCAAGTTGTCATGCTCCATCGTGGAGCCAATAATCACTCTCGGTCTACTGAACACTGGTCTTTTGTCGCCTTAAATAGAATTGCATCTTATATTAGGATGTGATTGTAGTTAGGACTTACATTAAATGCATGCAGGATGCTACTCCTCTATATCTTGTTGGCTAACTTAGTAATCGAGCTGGACTTGACCCCAAACTTCCTTTTAGCTCTTCTCTTTCTTCTCTCCTGGCTGTGCGTGTGTAATGTGTCATCGTTGAGTGTGCAGCACAGAGCCTGCACATTAGCCATCCTTTTTTGATTAAATAGGAGTTCAGATGTGGAGAAATAAAGACAGAACAGTCAGTTATAGGTGCCCTAAGTTTGCAACCCATGTTTCACAATTAGGCAAGGGATAGAGTCAGTAAAAGTCCAACTTTCTCTCTATATTGGACCCAGAAACTAGCCAATTTTATACTGCTTGTGGTTTGGTTTTGGATTTTTCCACAGGTCTATTCAGACCAAGTTGGCCAAAGCAAATGCCACCACACGGCATTGTTTAGAGTGGGGCTGTATAAAGCATAAGCTTATTAAAAATTGGATGGCCATATTTTTAAAAAAATAAATATAGGTCAGTTTTCACATTTTACTAGTTTGTAATTTGTGCAATGGCAAAATATTTTCAAATATAATCTAACCAATATGGTCAACTCAGTTGATTATTTGTGAAACCAGCAGCATCTTTGATGTGTGTGTGTGTGTGTGTGTGTGTGTATTTTGTTCAGGTCTAAGAGGAAAATACAGATTTTATATAAACCATCAACTTTACTGCAAAAAGAAATAACAACCTTCCTATTTCATGAAGGAATGAAATGAGAATGTGGGTCTATCCTTCCTCTTCATAGACTTTGTGATGGATGTGCAAACAGTTGAGTAAAACTGTTGAGACATTTTCAGTTTAAGCACTGGCTACAGCTTGTGTTTGGGAATGCTGCCTCAGGAAAGGTTACTTAAGCAACAAAGGGGCTTTGTCTGTACCTAAGCTTATTGTTCTTTGACACAGTAGGTTTGCAAACAGTTTGCACTAAGCAGCAACCACTAAGGGGTTTTGCTGTAATGAGAAAGGCTGGGATTGTGCTCAAAAGTCATCAATAAGAACCTTGTTCCCTCTCCCAAGCCTCCTACTGGGAGGGTTTCTTCTATCCGTAAAAGTGGATTGTGCTCACATCAGATTTCAGCATTCCCTCTGCGGGCTGCTGCTTGGCCAATAAAGGCAGGATAGCTATGTATGTGGGTCGGATTGCGAGGAAGCCGAGTGAGCGCGGGCTCCTGTTTTCATCAGCCGTCTATTTGCTTATGGCAGCTGGATGCAAGGGGAGGTCTCTGAGTTGCCACTGCAAACTGCCAAGGCCCAGAGCTCACTGCCTTCCATTCTCCCACCAGGGACAGCCGGTCGGTCCCTACTTCATTTAAGATCACTGGGGATCTATTCAGAAATACTGAAGTAATGAAGAGAGGGCTTAGTGGAATGAGAAACCATCAGGCAGGAACTAGAATGGATGAAGGGGAATTATTTGGTTTCTTTAATGAAGCCAATGAAGGAAACCAGTACATAATAATGCTCTCCCTCCCTCTAACCCTTGGCGCTCTTTCCTCTTCTCCAGCTACTCTCCTCCACTTTACTTCAGGTGCTGGAACTTTCTTACGGTTCACAGAACACAACAGACAGGTTTCTGCCCCAGAGCTTTTGCCCAGGCAGTGCCTGCTGCTTTAAGCACCCTTTCCCCAGAGAGCCTCTCGGCCAACTCCTTCATTCAAGACTGGAGTCTGCTCCCATCTCACCTTCTCAATGCGGCTCCCAGCTACCCACACACTCCTGATCCTCTTGCCCTGCTACCTTTCCCTCTCTTCTACAGCACTGAGCACTTAGTTTACTTTTTATTGTGCTGTGGTTGAGTGTCTGTCCACCTACCACCACCACCCGCTTCCCAACTCAGGCTGTGTAAGGTCAGGGATCCTTAGCATTTCATTCACTGGTATATCCCAAACACTTAGAACATGTATGGCACATTGTTGAATTGGTGATTAGGGAAGCAGGGCATGTACCATTATCATTATTATTATTACTATTTCCATTGCTATTAGTATTTTTATATCAAGCTTAGAGATGAGGAAACTCAGGTTCAGACACTTTATTTGACCCAATAGTATATAGATGGCAAAATGTCACATCTGAGATGTAAGCTGTACCCATCTGAGGTTAGTGTGTTGTGCCTAGTGACTTCAAAGAATGATTTCCTAAGATGGATCAGTTATAGATAGATCCCAAAACAATGGATCAGATCCACTTGTTCGGCACCTGAGTTTATTATTTTTAACAGATAAATCTTTCAAGATGAAAGTGTTTATTTTATTTTAACTGATGTATGTCAGGGTTTTCTGGGGTGGGGGGAATTGTTAATCCATTGTACAAGGGTGTACTGTCACCCAACATAATAACAGTAATGTTGTTTCTATTGGGCATACAGTTGACTCATTCACCACATGATAGCAGATGATGGGCACTGGAACCTGAGCCCATTCCTAGCCATTTAGGGTGAAGCTGAACATGGACTGACTGACCATGATCTGAATCCTTTACTGTTTGAGGAACATTATCAGTTGAAGTGTGAAAGTTCAAGTTTTAATAGTAAACAGAGCTCAGTGAGCAGCTTGGTCTTAAAAAGAGAGAGAGCTGAGAGAATAGAGCCTGGGATTAAGAGGACAGTAAGGGGATCAGGAGCCAGGAGAGGAAAGTGCACCAACCAATCAGCAAGGTGCGGGAGGTTTGAGTACAAATGGATTTTTTGCATTGTCTGTAGTTTACCAGGGAATTTGTAAATTATGTCCACAGGAATATGTGTTTGCTTATATTTATGTTCCTGAATATTCAGGGTCATGTTGATTCTTTCCCTGGATGTCATATAACCCCTAAGATGTAATCCGATAGGAGTCCACAGGAGCCCTGGATCATTTCTGTGGAGCTGACACAGCCTAGTGTTCCTGCTGTATGTCCATGCCGAGGAATGCACAGTGTGGCTCACTGGACTGAGCATCCTCAGCACAGAAAGCCTTAACGTACAGTTGCTGTTTTTTTCTTCTTGAAAGGGCCTTGGCTCTTCCCTCTTCAAATACTCTAAGGGACAGATGTATGGGTTTCTGAAAAATCATACAATCCTATTTCAAACAAAACAACAAAAGTATTATAAAGAATATTACATGTCTCCTCTTTTTTTTTCCACTTGACCTTCCCCCAGCCTCCCCTCCCCTCCCCCCCAGTGTCTTGTGTCCATTGATTATGCTTATATGCATGCATACAAGTCCTTCAGTTGATCTCTTAACCCTCCCCCAACCCTCCCCAGCCTTCTCACTGTAGTTTGACAGTCTGTTCGATGCTGCTCTGCATCTGTATCTATTTTTGTTTATCAGTTTATAATGTTCTTTATTATCCATAAATGAGTGAGATCATGTGGTAATTTTCTTTCATTGATTGGCTTATTTCACTTAGCATAATGCTATCCAGTTCCATCCATGCTGTTGCAAATGGTAAGAATTCCTTCTTTTTTACAGCAGTGTAGTATTCCATTGTGTAGATGTACCACAGTTTTCTAATCCATTCATCTGCTGATGGGCATTTAGGCTGTTTCCAAATCTTAGCTATGGTAAATTGTGCTGCTATGAACATAGGGATGCATATATCCTTTCTGATTGGTGTTTCTGGTTTCTTGGGATATATTCCTAGAAGTGGGATCACAGGGTCAAATGGGAATTCCATTTTTAACTTCTTGAGGAAACTCCATACTGTTCTCCACAGTGGCTGCGCCAGTCTGCATTCCCACCAGCAGTGCAGGAGGGTTCCTTTTTCTCCACATTCTCTCCAGCACTTATCATTTGTTGATTTGTTGATGACAGCCATTATGACAGGTGTGAGATGGTACCTCATTGTTGTTTTGATTTGCCTCTCTTGGACGATTAGTGGCTTTGAGCATGTTTTCATATGTCTCTTGGCTTTCTGAATGTCCTCTTTTGAAAAGTGTCTATTTAGGTCCTTTGCCTATTTTTTGATTGGATTGTTTGTCTTCTTTTTGTCAAGTTGTATGAGTTCCCTATAAATGTTGAAGATTAAACCTTTGTTGGTGATAACATTGGCAAATATGTTCTCCCATGCAATGGGCTTTCTTGTTGTTTTGTTGATGGTTTCTTTTGCTATGAAGAAGCTTTTTATTTTGATGTAGTCCCATTTGTTTATTTTCTCTTTAGTTTCCAATGCCCTAGGAACAGTGAAGAAATTGCTTCAGCATATGTCTGAGATTTTGTTGCCTTTGTATTCCTGTAGTATTTTTATGGTTTCCCTTCATACATTTAAGTCCTTTATCCATTTTGAGTTTATTTTTGTGTATGGTGTAAGTTGGTGGTCTAGTTTTATTTTTTTGCATATATCTGTCCAATTTTCCCAACATTATTTATTGAAGAGACTGTCTTGACTCCATTGTATGTTCTTGCCTTCTTTGTCAAATATTAATTGAGCGTATTGGTTCGGGTTGATTTCTGGGTTCTCTATTCTATTCCATTGATCTATATGTCTGTTCTTGTGCCAATACCAGGCAGTTTTGAGAGCAGTGGCTTTGTAACACAGCTTGATATCTGGTATTGAGATCCCACCTACTTTGTTCTTCTTTCTCAGGATCACTGCAGCAATTCGGGGTCTTTTTTTATTCCAGATGAATTTTTGGAGAGTTCGTTCTAGGTCTGTGAAATATGCCA
>PVJC01003597.1:0-17893 GCA_004026665.1 Murina feae
CTGAGGATCAGGGAGCAGGAAAAGGCTGGCCTGACCACGAGGCGGGGTTTTCCCTGCTTTCTGGTGGCTGGAGGAAGATGGGCAGTAGGCAAGCTTGGGAGGCAGGCCGCACCCAGCCCTGGCCACGCTCAAAAAAGAGAACAACATGCAGGGGAGGGCAAGAGTCTGAGAGATCAACATAGAGGGGGTGCCTGCTCCAGGCCTCCACGGTGTGCCTGGGGGCAGGCCCCCGGCAGGTAGACACACACAGGAGGACTGCTCCGAGCCTCAGATGGGGCTGGGGGCAGGTCCCCAGTGGTGACACACACACACACATACACACACACAAAGTCGCCTGGCAGACTGGGGCCATCATAGGACATCCACTGAGCGGTCCCAGACTGTCAGAGGGCACAGGCCGGGCTGAGGGACTCCCTCCACCCCGAATGCACAAATTTTTGTGCACCGGGCCCCTAGTCCCTAAATAAATGACTATGGCCCTGCAGGGGAGGGTGTTACTCTGATTGGCCAGTTGGGTCATGTGCCCAACTCTGGTGCGTAAGTCTGGGAGAAGTCTGGTCAGCCCTGCCCAGACCACTGGGACTGAGCCTAGGTGGTGGGTAAGTCCCCCACGGGAAACCGTGGGCACTTCCCAGAAGGAGAATGGACACTGGGCTGGCGAAAGCAATGGATAGTCACCAGAGCCCCCGTTAAAAAAGGCCAAAAAGAAAAGAAAAGAAAAGTGACAAGCCAGATTACAAACCCTTCAGGAGACAACACACCAAACAACAATAATCCAAATTCATGATGTCTAAGTAAGAGGCAGCTCTGTCTCCTGGAAGCACAGCTATGTGCCACAGACTCCCAGCCATCGGAGATAGAAGGAGAGCAGGCAGCCCCAGCAGGTGTGGCTCAGCTGGCGGGAGCACTGTCCCACATACAGAAAGGTTGTAGGTTCGATCCCTGGTTGGAGTGTGTGCAGAAAGCAAACAACTGATGTTCTCTCTCCCATCAATGTTTCTTTTCTTTTTTTTTTTTTTCTCAATATATTTTTATTTATTTCAGAGAGAAAAGGAGAGGGAAAGAGAAATAGAAACATCAATAACGAGAATCATTGATCGGCTGCCTCCTGCCTGCCCCCTACTGGGGAGCAAGCCCACAACCCGGGCATGTGCCCTTGACTGGAATTGAACTCGGGACCTTTGATTCTCAGGCTAACACTCTATCCACTAAGCCAGCGGTTCTCAATCTGTGGGTTGTGACCCCTTTCACAGGGGTTGCCTAAGACCATCCTGCATATCAGATATTTACATGACAAGTCATAACAGTAGCAACATTACAGTTATGAAGTAGCAACAAAAATAATTTTATGGTTGGGTCACAACATGAGGAACTGTATTTAAAGGACCAGAAGGTTGAGAACCACTGCTAAGCCAAACCAGCTAGGGCCCATCACTGTTTCTTTCTCTCCTCCTCCCCTCTGCTTTCCTTCCCCTCTCTCTAAAATCAGTAAGCATATCCTTGGGTTAGCATTAAAGAGAGAGCAGGCTGGAGCAGCAGGAAGGCTTCCTGGAGGGGGAGGAGCTTAAAGGGCTAGCTGACCCAAGAAAATAGGCGATATGGGGCTGCTATGACCAGGCATCAGGGGGCTGGTGCTGGTCTCAGATGTCATACCAAGGCAGAGAGCAGTCATAGTACCACACCAGCTGAGGGGAGGGAGAGGTGGGGAGGAAAGTGGAGGACTAGGCTCCACCCCAGGGCCCGAGCCAGCAAGATCAAAATCTAATTTACTCATTAGGCATGTTTCTTCTGTACAAATCAAGTCACGGGCTATTTTTCCACATCGTAAATATTGTTTTAAACTCTTGCTCATAGGCAATTAGATTACAAACATCGCCTTGCGAGCTATACACCCTCGAGTTTGGCAGGCTGCTGGCTGCTTTTCCTTTTGAAATGTTTCCCAATGATTTTTAAGGGTCTTTGAAATCCTCTCCCTAGTGATGCGTGAGGGCCCTTATCTGTGACCACACAAAACAGCCCAAGAGAAAGTCTCTTCTGCGTTCATTTCCAAACAGCCTAGCTGAGCTCCGGGTCCCCTCCTTATTTCTCCCTTTTGTTTTTTTTTTTGAGAGAGGGGAAGGAATCCATTGCCTCCTGTAAGCGCCCCAGCCGGGATCAAACCCGAAACCTAGGTATGTGCCCTAACGGGGAACAGAAGCAGCCACCTCTCAGTGTGCGGAGTGACCGGCCAGGCTACTTCTCCCTTTTGTTCATTCTCTCTTCACCCTTCATCTGCATGGCCCCACCACTGCCCCTGCCTTCGCATCAGTTAAAGACCTCACCCTGAGCACCAGCACTCAAGAGACCTGCATTCCAGTGTCAAGATCTTCACACATTCTGAGCAAGCTATTCCCTGTCCCTACCTGGGCCTCAGTTCTGATATCCGTAGAATGGGGTTAATTTTTGCCTCACCCGAGTGGTCCCCTATTCTCCTCTGCTGGAGCCTCCACATGTGACTTGTGTTCTTTCTTTTCTCCCTAGATGCTCCCTTCTCTTTCAGGTCAGGCCCTAGTCCCTTTACATGTCCTCTGCCTTGGAATGATAGCTCACTCCTTGAGACCCACGTAACCTCAACCTGATCTGGCTTAGCACCAGAGCCACCTCCTCCAAAAAGTGTTCCATGAGTGCCTTGGCCCTCACTTACCTGTCTCTTCCGTAGACATCCACCCCATGAGACACAGTTTGGTCCTTGGTAATAATAATGACTACAACCACCTTTTGTTGAGCACCTACTATGTGCCAGGCACCATGGTAGAGGCAATATATGCTATTTCTTCCAGTCTTTTCAATGGTCTTGCACTGTGTTATTATTCCTATTTTACAGGTGAGGAAACTGAGGCCCAGGAGGTAAAGTGACATCTCAAGGTCATGCAACTTGTAATGGCTGAGCAGAATCTCCCCCCTAAAGAAGAAAGGACTTATATTGCCCCTCTACTATGGCAGGCAGGCGCTGAACCTCATTTAATCCCCGCAATAGCCCCCCATGACGAGGGTAGTGCTATCCCCGTTTTATGGAAAACAAAGGCCCAGAGAAGTCGCATCTCTCACTCACAGCTTCACAGCAGACACATGGAGCAAAATTCAGAATCAGATCTGCTGACTCCACCAACCTCCTCCTCCTGCCCTTTACTCCACCCACACACAAGCCTGGCAGACGAGAGGATGGCCCCTTCCCAAGGCACTGGCCCCCTTGCCAAGGAACACAGTGTACCTGCTCTGAGCTGTGAGCAGGAAAGAGGAAGGTTAGAAGCCCGCGCGCTCAGAGAAGGGTCCAGAGAGCATGACAAAATGTGAAATCTTCCAATGGCCTTATCCTCCCTCCCTCCCTTCCTCACTCTCTATCTTTCCTTCCTTCCCTCCCTCCTTTCCTTCCATAACTACCTATGAGCAGACCTCTGTGCAAGGGGGTACCTGGCTCCATGTCCCACCGTGCTTTAAAGCCACAATGTCACTGCCTGTTTCCCACCAAGAACTTGCTGAGAAGTGCTCCCAGGCCTGTGGTTCCCGAGGAAGATGTATCTGAGAGGCCCAGTGGGCACCCATGTCCTGGGGGCTGCACACCCGGCAGTATGGCTGGGGACAGAGGCCTGACTTGGGCCCCCGAGCCCTGCACTAAACTAAGGAACATGGACCAGAGTTCCCACACTAATGTCTGTCTCCAGGGAATGATGTCCGCCCTGCCCTGAAGGGGAGGGTGGACTAGAAAGCAGTAAAGGGCCTCCCCCTATTCCAGCAAGACTTGGGTCTCTGGCCTCCCTGGCGGGGCCTTCGGAGAGCCCGAGGGTATGAGACGGCCCCCTTGCAGCACAGGCAGCCTCTTCCCAAGGGTCTGCCTCTCACCACCTGTGTACTCCCCTCTGCATTCGCTTTCACTGAGCTGAGCTTTGACCTCCACCCAAGGGCACTGTGAGAAGCCTCCTCATGAAATTTCCTTTGGTCACTGTTGAGGGTTGTTGTCACGGGGGCATCATCTATCATATCACATCTCATCCGCACAACCCTGACTTCCAACAGTCCTCTCAGTCCCAACACCGGGAACACTCGAGTTTTTATGTTGCGGATATTATGACTCCTATGTCTGCTCACACAGGGCAGGGCCTAAGTAGGTTTACAGTTGTGTGTATGCAACACAGTTTATTCTTGTATTATTAATTATTGTGTTATTTTCCATACTAACAACTATAAACCTATTTTGGCCCCACCCTGTATGTCCCTCTTTGCCTTAGAGACCTCTCTCCTGAACTCCAGACCCATCTACAACGTCCCACCTGACAACTCCAGCTGGAGGTGTGATGGGTGCCTCAAACTTACCACATCCAAAGATGAAGTCCTGATCTTTCCCCAAAACCTGTGCCTGCCACAGCCTTCCTCCCTCCCCCTGGTTAATGTCAACTCCACTTTTACAATGACTAAAACTGATATTTTTGACATCACCCTTATCTATCTCCTTCTCATTCTCTCCCCAGCCCACCCACCTCTCTCACCCCCATCACACATTTGGTCTATCATCAAGTCCCATCATCCAGATTTTCCCTAACTGCCACCCCCTGGCCCAGGCCACCAACTTCTCTTCCCTGGGTAGTCTCCTCACCGGTTCTCCAGCTTTTGCCAAGGACCCCTCAGTCCATTCTCATTATGGGAGCCAGAATGGAAGCATAGGAAACCCTCCAACGGCTTCCAAATTTGCTCAGTGTAAAGCAAAGTCCTCTCTGTGACACACAGGCCCTCCATAATTTGCCCCCCTTGTCCCTCGCCTCTCTGGCCTCCTTTCATACCCTTTACGCCCTCACCCACTCCACTCCTCAGGGCCTTTGCACTCGCTGCTCCCCATTGCAGATACTCACTCTCCCCACAACATCCACAAGGCTGGTTTCCTCACTTCCTCTAGGTCTTTACTAAAATTTACTCTCTCCCTCATATGAGCATATGATTTTCTTTTTTAAAATTTATCTTTATTGTTGAAAGTATTGCAGGTGTCCCCCTTTTTTCCCCATTGACCCCCTCCATCCCATTCCCACCTCCTATGATCATATGGTTTTGTACAAGCGTCCTAAGACTATACAATGGGGAAAACAAAGTCCTTTTCAACAAATGATGCTGAGAAAAGTGGACATCCACATGCAAAAGAATGAAATTGGACGCTTACCCCTAACATCATAAACAAATATTAACCCAAAACGGACCAAAGACCTAAACATAAGAGCTAAAACTATAAAACCCTTAGAAGAAAATACAGGGGCAAAGCTTCATGCCATTGGACATAACACTAAAAGCACAGGCAACAACAACAAAAATATACATCAACTGAACTTGATCAAAATTAAAAACTTTTGTGCATCTAAGAACACTATCAACAGAGTAAAAAGGCAACCAAAATATTGGAGAAAATATCTGCAAATCATATATTTGATAAGGGATTAACACTGAGAATATAGGAAGAAATCCAAAAACTCAGCTACAGAAAGGCAAACAAACACAACTCAAAAATGGGCAAAGGACTTGAACATTCTCCAAAGACAATACACAAATGATCAATAAGCACATGAAAAGATGGCCAATATCATTAATCATTAATCATTAATCATTAGGAAAATACAAACCCAAACCATAAAACCTACTATTAGATGTATTTAAAAAATAAAAACAGAAAACAAGTGTTGATGAGGATGTGAAGAAATTGAAACTTTTGTGCATTGCAAGTGGGGATATAAAATGGTGCCGCTACTATAAAACAGTATGGTGGTTCCTAAAAAAAATTAAATATAGAATTACTATATGATCCAGCAATTCCAATTCTAGTATATACACAAGAGAATTAAAAGCAGGGACTCAAAGAGATATCTGTACCTGCATGTTCATACTAGCATTATTCTCAACAGCCAAATTGTTTCTGCAATCTGAATGTTCATCATAGGAGGAATGGACAAAGAAAGTGAGGAGTATGCATAGACTGGAATGTAGATACAGAGTTTCAGTATGAGGTGATAAAAAATTCTAGAGGTTGACAGGGCTGATGATTGCACACAATATGAATGTACTGAATATCACTGAACTGTACACTTAGACATGGTTAAAATGGCATTTTTACCAAATTTTTTTAAATGACGCTGTCACTGAGGTCTTTCCTGGCCACTCTCTAAAATTCCTACTCTCCCCAGTGAGATACTTCCTATCTCCTTGCTTTATCTTTTTTTCTTAGTGCTTATGACTACCGAATATTATTACATTTTACTTTTTTCAACATTTATTGCTGCTCTCCCCCTATAAAAAAATAGAATACAAACTTAATGTGAGTAGAGATTTTTATGTTTACCAATGCATGCCCAGCAGCTACGTTGGTGTTTGGCACATACAGGGGGTGGCAAAAGTAGGTTTACAGTTGTTCATATGGAAACTAATTCAATCATCTAATCTAATAAAAGAGTAATATGAAAATTAACCATCACTCCAAGACACCTAAGCCATGCCCGCCAGCCAAGCCACACCTCCCAGCCAATCAGAGTGGCTGTATGCAAATTAACCCAGCCAAGATGGAAGCCAGCAGCCACAAAGCGAGAGTAAACAGGAGGCTTCCATTGCAACCGCCTGACTAGGTGGGCCTCTGCTCAAGCAACAATGTTTGAATTATAGAAGCCATGGAGCTGAAGCAAACAGGAGGCTTGCATTGCCTGCCTAGGCCTCTGCTCAAGGTAACAAAGTTTTAATTATAGAAGATAAACTCCAGAAACCTGATTCCAGCCAGCCTCGCTGGGACCTTGGGTCAATGGAAGCTGTGGGCAGCCTACAAACAGCCATCAGCCTCTCACCAGGCACGCCAGCAAGTGGACATCCCCCAAGAGGTCCCAGACTAAAAGAGGGCACAAGCCGGGCTGAGGGACCCTCTCCCCCCCCTCCCCGCCCGCCCCAATGCACAAATTTTTGTGCACCGGGCCCCTAGTTAATAAGTAATTACAAGAATAAACTGTGTTTTGCATACTCACAGCTGTAAATCTACATTTGCCAACCCCTGTACACACACATATACACACACACATACACACATATATAATATTCCATTATGTGGATATACCACATTTTGTTTATTTCTCAGCTGATGGACATTTGGGTTGTTCCCACCTTTAGGCTATTATAAATAATGTTGCTATGGACATTGCATACAAGTTTTTGCATGGATGTATGATTTCATTTCTCTTGGGTGTATACCTTGGAGTGGTATTGCTGGGTTTTATAGGGGTGGGCAAAAGTAGGTTAACAGTTGTGAACATGCAAAATACAGAGTCTATGCTTGTAAAACCATATAATCATAACCTGCATGTATTTTCCCACATAAACAACTGGAAACTACCTTTGCCCGCCCCTATATATAAACATTTGTTAAATTGAATGTAAGGCACCAAGGGATGATGGGAGACAAGAGGATGCCTCAGGACTTATCTCTGGCAATTTCACAGTTCCCAAGAGGGCCAGGACCCTACAAAGGGCCCGGGACCCTGTAGGCTCTGGGCCCACTCCCCCAAGCTCTTCCCTGCCACCTAGGGAGCTGCTCTAGATGTGTAGTTACTGGAAGGGCAGGGTTCGTGGGAAGGGAGAATCATCAGAGCCAAAAGAGAAACGAGGAAGGCTCCCCTCCTGCTGCAAACCCTTCCCAGTCCCCCGGGGGAGGTGGCTGATTGGGGGTCCACCGCAGGAGCCGCTGACAGGTCAAGCTCTGAGCCAACAAACAAGCTACAGGCATTTATCGGGCACCCGCTATGTGTCCAGGTCTTGATGAGGCTATGGGACCACCAAGAGAACTGTCCAGCTCCTAACAGTTGTAATAGAGGAAGGACACAACCACATACCCTGGCAGGAGATGCCCCGCTGTGTGGTGTAGGGCAGGCAGCCTGCAGGCCCCTTTCTTTCTCATGGGTCCTTCCCCACGTTTACGCTGCCAGAGATTCCTGCTTCCGGCCTTGTACCAAGGGCCCACTCGCAGGTAAATAAATATACTGTGCTGGCCACTTACACTTAGTGTGAACTGAACCTAAATATTTTCGGTTTTTTTCTCCAAGGGATTTCACTTCTATATTTAACTTTCTAGTGAAATTTTTATGTCCTAAGAAATGAATTTGAGGCCTCGGGTATAGTTGGGGGGAGAACTACATGGAGAGTTTTCCCAGAGCTTCGAAATGGGTGCTGGGAAACCTCTGATTGAAGGTCTGAGGGAAGAACTGATCACATGAACCGGAGGGAATGTGCCCGAGGAGAAGATTCCTGTCCCAGAACAAGCCTGATATAACAACAGGTACGGGCGGGGAGTGGCAGGGAGTGGGTAAAATCATGAACCCAGCTGGCTACAGCCAAGAGGTTAAGGGAAGAGGCCATGTTTTCCTTCCAATGACCCAGGACTTGTGTCTGATTGATGGACATTCATGGGGCTGTCTGGGCCAGGTCCTGGGCTAAACGTTGGAGCTACCACCAATGCATCAGATATTGTCCTCAAGCTTGCAGAGCCCACAGTCCAGGCATACAGCCAAATACAAAAAAAATGGGAGGGAGGCGCGCTTGGAACAGCTAGGGGAGCCCTGAGAAGGGGCCCCTTACTCTGTCTTCAGGATCAGGAATGACTTCTAGGAGGAAACAACATACAGGTGGGGTCCTGAAGGCTTAATGACAAGTCAGCAGGGGCAGAGGTAAAGGGAGATAATCCCATTCTAGGGGTGGCATGCCTAACTAAAGGCTTTACCACCACCTCAGGAGCTGTGACTGCTCAGTGGCTGAGCATTCAGCAGGCTGGGGGTTGAGAATGTTGAGATTAGAGAGGTCTGAGGGGCTAGGTCCTGGGGGACCTTGGGTACCATGTTGAGGATCTGGGCTCTCCCTGCGTCCAGAGTTCTAGGCATAGGTGTGCTATGGTCAGATATGTGGCTCAGAAGGCTTTTCCTACTGCTCTGTGGAGACCGGATGAAGGAGGGGGGGACTGAGCTTATGGAACCAGTTGGAAGATACTGAGTCATCCAGAGGATGGATGAAATGGCACCAGGACTTGGGGATTAGCCAAGGAGAATGAGGTGTGGGAAAGTGAGGGTGAGGGGCTGTCAACGATAAGCCTGAGTTTGGGGCTTGGCAGCTAGATGAGCGATGGCCCCAGTCCCTGTGTCTGAGATGGGGAGGAAATGACGTCAACACTTAAAATGTTAGGGTGAGATGCCTGTCGGACATTCAGATAGAAATGTGAAGTTCTGGAGCTCAGAGGGGAAGTCTGGGCTGAAATACAGGCTTGGGAGCCACCGTAGAGGGTAACTGAATCTGGGACTAGAAATGTGATCACCCAGAAAAGGTGTAGCAAGGAAAGGGAGCTCAGGGAGCACCCAAGGGATCCCAGCACTTGTGTTTGGGTGGAAAGAAATAGGCTCCAAAACTGATACAGAAAGAACAGCCAGAAAGACCAGGCCTGGGAGTGAAGAGGCTGCACAGGCATCTGCAGGGCTGGGCATTTATTCAACAAACATGCTTGTGAGCTTGTGCTGGGAGGGAGTGTGGAGAGGGAGCTGGGTCCCACACTGCAGCGGCCCGTGGTCAGGGATCACCCCAACCAGCAGGAAGGGAGGCCCCGCAGTCCTTCTACCCAGTGTCCTTCCTCCCCAGGCCTTTCATTTCATTTGTGCAAGGAGGTGGCATGGGTCCCCGAGTGAGACCACACGGGCCTCAATCTCTTCTCAATCACTTACAAGCCCTGTGACCTTTGGCAATTTACTTAACTTCTCTGAGCCTCAATGGTCCCATCTATGAAATGGGGACAACCGCTACCTCTTAGGGTTGTTTGGGAGATCAAGGATCATGTGTATAAAAAGCCTCGCTTCACGTCCACTATTCATTCATTGAACAAATGTCAGTCACTAAGCGTCTTTTATGTTTCCAGATACTGGCCCAGGCCTGGGAATACAAAGAGGAATATTGCGGGATTCCTTCTTCCAAGGAACTAACAGTTCAGAGAAGGAAATCGCCAATAACAGACAGTGGCTGTCCAGTGAGATCAGCACCTGGAGATGAAACTCAGAGTACAGGGAGGAGGGCCCTGGGCTGTACTCCAACTCTGCTCCTACTTGCTGTGTGACTATGAACAATAACTCAGCCTCTCTGAACTCCAGGTTCATCTGTAAAATGGAGATGTTCACAGCTCCCAGCTACTGTCCATGGTGAGAAGATTCACAGGAAGGAGAAGGGGCTGAAGTGTCCAAAATTCAGGACATTTATTTCCAGTTTCTGGGAAGTTCAAGGGGAAACTAAAATTGAGGGAGGAGGTAACATAAAAAATTGGAAAGAGAGGAATTAAGCCAAAGAGAGAACAAGCCAGGGATCATTGTCATCTGGCTCCCACGGCCTCCGTCTATCGACATGAAGGGGAGCTGCTGAGGACTTCCCAAACCAAAAGGGAAAACAAGTGCATTCTTGAGATTAGCTGAGGCAAACAAGAGCCAGGAGAGCCTCAAGTTCCCATGGACACCCCCCCAGACTATCCCCAGGAGAGGGCTGGGCAGGAATGGAGGGAGGCCAGGGGTGCTGAGCGACCACACCTGTGAGAGGGTGCCCTTTGGCACCTGTTCTGGCCCCAGGGGCCACACTTTGGGCTTCTGCTGTGTTTCCCACGGCCCGGGGCTCTGAGCTCAGCTGGGCTCAGCAAACACTTGCTGATAGCTGGACTCCCTCAGCTCCCAAACACCTGCCAGGGCCCTCCTGGCCCAGAGCCCACTGATAGCAGGCTTGAGAGACACAAAAATGGTCATCTGATGCCCCGGCCTGTGAGTCCCCTGTGGAGTCCCAGTGGGCATGTGAAGTGGGGTGGGAATGACCAACAGTGTGGCCTGCGCTGAGAGGGGCTCAAGGACCTGGGGTCAGAAGAAGCCCTGAGACTGGCTTCCCAGCAGGGTGTGGCACAGAATCCACCCTAAAGTCCACATACCCAGATGACTGTGGAGAGAGAGATTCAGGGTCCACTGCTGACCCATAGGTCCAGCACCTCAGGCCTTGGAAGACTCAGGCCAGTGAAGTCCCAGTAAGTGTCATCTCTGGCCATTTCTGGGCAGAGCACCTGCCCAGGATGGTGGGAAGGGGACTGAAATGGTTCCTCTCTCCTCTCCAGACCTATCAGTGCCCTGACTCAGTGGAAAGTCAGACTGTCATCTTTCTTCCCGGGAGAAAGGGTTCAAGACTTCGTCAGCTCCTCTCTTAGGATGCTTTGAGGAGAGGGCAAGCCCTCTCTAAGGGCTGTCCTGAAAGACAAGGCCAGAAGGTCCCAAGCCTGCCCTGTTCCCTCAGGCTGGTCCCTCTTTATCCTTCTTCTTTTCCCTTTCCCCTCACCAGGCCACTGCCCATTCTCTTGAGCCAGAATGGAGCCCTCAGAATCCCAGGAGAGAGATGAAGGGGAGCCCCCATCCTTCAATGACTAAACAGAGGACAGGCCTCAATAGGTCGAGGGGCAGGCCAGGACCCTCTGGGCTGCCCTGCTGCCTCTGGGACTCGCCTTGTGCCCTCAGGGAGTGTGGGGTTGGGCGGCCTGAAGTGCACACCCAAGGCAGCAATAGCAGTAACAGTCATGTGGCAGGGGAGTCACAGAGAAAGTGGGGGCGTGTCTTCACTTCAATTGTGGTGAAGCCGCCAGCAAATGAATGGCAGGCATTCTACCTTTCCCCCTCATGGGCAGGGAGGCAGGCCTTGGGCTTTGAGTCCTGGACTTCCTCTGCCATGGGGGATTTTAGGGTTGTATGGTAGGAAAAATAGAGAGAGAGAAATTGCCTGGAGTCAGCATCAAATGAGCTTTGTTTTTCAAGGTCTGTCTTTATGAAGACAGTCAAGGGACACAGAAGAAGAGGGGGAGTAGGAGAGGAAGGGGAGGAGAAGGTAGGAAAGAGGAGCGCAGAAGGAAGAAGAGGAGAAGAGAGGAAGATGGAGAAGAGCAGCAGGAAGGGGAGAGGAAGGAAAGCAGAAGGAGAAGAAAGAGAAAGAGGGAGAGAGAGGAGAAATCTTGAGACTGGGAGGTGAGAGTTCTGTGGGTGGGAGGACTCATGTCCACAGTGCACAAAGCCCTGAAAGTGACAGGTCACGGGGTGGCCACAGCGCTGTCCAGACGTAGAGTCCTAAGTCCTATGTCCTTGCCAGCCACAGAGAAGGGGCCGAGCTTGCTGTGTGGGATGGGAGGCAGCTGATACAGTCAGCAGAGCTACTCTGGTGGGTCTTCCCAGAGATGTCTGGGCAGATGGTATGGGAACTACAGACAAGAGGCCTTGCCACCATGAACTTGAGGGGCTGCCAGAGCCCCGGGGACCTGCTCCTCTCAGGGGAGGGAGAAGGAGCCTCAACTTGGTCTTCAAGTTTTCGATTCACAGCTGTCCAATACCTAGTGGTTACTAGGTTGCTGTTCTTGATATTTAATAAAAATATTTTAATAAATTAATTTTTGAGATAAAATAGTCTATGAAGTTTGTATCAAGATGGCACATGGAGCACATGTGTCTGCCCGTTTCTCCACAAATCCTTAAAATGATCAACACACACACACACACTAGATCAGTGGAGAATAAGTGGTTCTGTGATAACCAGAAATTAAGAAGAATTGTTGAAAGGCAAAACGCAGATGGGATTGGACCAATAGAAGTAACACCAGTCAAAGACACTCAACTGGGACCACTGTGAAAAAAAGCACAGTTCTGGGGGTGTTCCAGGCTTACTAGTAATGGTAGGAGATAGGGAGCAGGAAGAAGTGACAAGCAGAATAATTGCTTGGGCTGCAACATTTGGGACAGCCAAGCGGGTGACCACTTACCCAAGCCCTTGGCCAAGCTTCAGGCAGCAGAAATGTCAGCCTCCAAGCTAAGCCGGGAGCTCAGTCAACATAAGAAGATGAATCTTGATATTCCTACTTGCAGTGCATCCCATCTTTACACACCTCTCTCCCTAGTTGTCCTCCCTTCATAAAGAAATTACTAGAAGCAGGCTGGCGGCATAGGTTAAGCACAAATAGCTTCTCCAGATCAGTATAGGGAATATCAAAAACAAAGGAAAGCACACATCGCAGAATAACCAACATATGAAAGAAAGGTAGCAGACTCAACAAACATCTAAGTACAATACCCAAGGAAAGAGAGTTAACAGAAAAGCTGAAAGTAGCTTTAAAAGTACATTTATGTCCTCAGAGGGACAAGAGAGGATACCACATCCATGAAAAAAATACACACACAAAAGCTGCCATTGAGAGGAGCGGGTGTGGGGGATGGGGAAGGACAATGGAAGGTTTGGGAAATGAAAAATAGGAATGCCAAAATGAGAAATTTACAAGCATAATGTAAGATGGAAAAGAAAAAAATTGTAATAGAGATTAAAATAATTTTTAAAATATATTTTATTGATTTTTTTTTTACAGAGAGGAAGGGAGAAGGATAGAGAGTTAGAAACATCGATGAGAGAGAAACATCGATCAGCTGCCTCCTGCACACTCCCCACTGGGGATGTGTCTGCAACCAAGGTACATGCCCTTGACCGGAATCGAACCCAGGACCCTTGAGTACGCAGGCCGACACACTATTTACTGAGCCAAACCGGTTAGGGGTAAAATCGTTTTTAATCTATATGACAATAATAGGTAGTTTGGAAAGAATTTACAATGCCATATGTGGTAAAAGACAAACTGGAAATAAAATAGCCATTAAAGAAACAGAAATTATACAATGAAAGACTACTTTGTCACTACCAAGAAAAAACTGACGCTTAGATGGCTTTAAGGAGAGGCCAACACAATTAAGAAATTGTTAAAGTCTGTATTATACAAGCTGTTCTAAAAAAAACAGAAAGAGGGAAAGCTGTCCAACTCCTTTTATGAGGCTGGAATCATTTACCCATGATTCCAAAGCCAGATAAAGACCTTATAAGGAAAGAAAGCAAGACCTTTAATAATAGCTGGTTATCTGAACCCCAAAGTGTATTTAAAAGAATATATTATATAGAAATTTTAAATTTTTAAAATTAATTTAAAATTAATCTAGACATTAATATACCATTAGGTGCAAAAAACACACCACAGCCTAATTATTTATGACAAAAGTCTAACTTTAAGATGAAAGTTCTCAGAAAACTAGGTAGAGCTGGACCTTCCTTATTTTGACAATGACTACAGATGAAAACACGGAATGAAAACATCATACTTCATGGAAAACATTAGACGCGTCCTCTCTGACATCTCAGCCAACTAAAGACACCCACAATCACTGCTTTAACTAGGTTCAATCTAGTACTAGCACCCCAAGTCTGCAAGGAAAAACAAAGAAAAAAATAAGAGGTAAAAAAATAGAAAGGAAAAAAAGAAAACTTTCCTATTTGCATATAATTTGATTATCCACATAGAAAATGCAGCAAAATTAGACAAACACTACAAACAAGGAAAAGAGCTTAGCACAGCTGCCAGAGACAAGATCAGATTTCCACAAACCAATGCTCTTCTCTAGCAGTAACAACCACTAAGCTATATCTGAACACAAGATGGCATTCATAACAGCAGCAGAAAGAACAAATTATCCTGGCAAACAATATGCAACCGAAGATGTCCTGGACAAAGCAAATGGCCCAGTGGCAGGCTGGGAGGAGATATCTGCAAAAATTTATATGCAAATTTATTTGCAAAATTTTATATGCCTGAAAGTCAAGGATGGCAGTTTAAACCTGGATGACTAATAATTTTTTTAATTTTTGTTTTATTGCTTAAAGTGTTACAAGGAGTGTTAAATAAGTCTCCATTTTTTCCCCTTGACCTTACCCCCTTCTTCCCTACCCCACAGTGTCTTGTGTCCATTGATTATGCTTATATGCATGCATACAAGTCCTTCAGTTGATCTCTTAACTCCCCCCAACCCTCCTGAGCCTTCCAGCTGTAGTTTGACAGTCTGTTCAATGCTGCTCTGCCTCTGGACTAATAATTTTTTTTAAAAATAACTGACCTCGCCCTAACCTGTTTGGCTCAGTGGATAGAGTGTCCAGGTTCGAATCCGGTCAAGGGCATGTACCTTGGTTGCAGGCACATCCCCAGTAGGGGGCGTGCGGGAGGCAGCTGATCAATGTTTCTCATTGATGTTTCTAACTCTATCCCTCTCCCTTCCTCTCTGTAAAAAATCAATAAAATTAAAAATAAAATAATTGACCTCATTAGTACTTTGAAAAAGATTAAACAAGATACAAGAGGGCCACTATAGCAGTAAAAATTATAAAACAAATAACTAATGACAGTGATGGTGTATACTGGGGAAGAAACAGTTTGAAACACCTGTGGGTATGTAGAGTGATAGAGTAATGCTAGAGAACAATCTGGAAGCAATTAGTGAAGTTCTGTATGCATATTCTCTACGACCTATCAACCCATTCCTGATACTACTCTAGAAAAATTGGTGCACAGCTCCTAAAGAAATATATAGAGAGATGCTTATCACAGCATAGTTCTTATAGCAGGGAGGGGCAACCTAGGCTCTTACCACTAAAAAAATGGGTGAAGAAAGCATAGTGGGACACTAGGCAGATAGCAAAAGGAAACGTGTTCAGATGTACATAAGAACATAGATATTGTTTAGAAACATTGCACTGAGTGACAAAAATAGAAAGGAACAGGAAGAGGTCTGCACCATATCATTTATGTAAATTTAAAACACACACATACAAACACATAAATAGTTCAAAGGCCTGTCCTTTCAAACGCCCCAGGCAAGAAGAACCCACAGAATCAATAGACAAATATTAAAACTAAAGGTGAGTTTAGCAAATTGTTGGAAATACTATCAAGTTACAAAACTCAATAGCATCTCTAAAACAGAAAGAACCAGAAAATGTAACAAAAAATGTCATCAGGATTTCAACAAAAACTATCATCTAAGAATTATCTTAACAAAGAATATCCAAAACTGAAGTGCATAAAAAAAGATTTGAATAAATAGAAATAGATTTCACACACTCTCGGATGGGAACATTGAGTGTTGTAAAGATGTTGATATTGCTCCAAATAATTTCAAATGTCATATAATCACAATTAAAATTCCAAGAGAGTTTTTAAAAGCTTAATAAATTAATTTTGAAATATAAAGGGTATAATAAAGGACCAGAAATAGTTAAACTACCTTGAATTTGGCTGACTAGCTGTTAAGATATATTACAAAGCCATAACAATAACAATGGTCTTTGCTGATACAAGGACAGACAAAGGTGCAGATGAAAGAACTCAGAGACCTGCCCTTGTGTACATGAGAATTTCAGACAGATAAAGATGGCACCACAAATTAATGCAGAAAAGACGGTCTCTTTAGAAGATGGTCTTGGAGGAAATGGCTCACTTAAGAGAAAATTTTAAACTGGATCTTTACCTAGTGCAATGCATGGCACAGGAATTCAGATGGATTAAAGGCTAAACAGCAAAATGTGAAACCATAAAGTTCATAGTAGGTAATAAACCTTTGTTTATTATGATGGGAAGGACTTCTTAAATAAAATCCCAAAAATGACAAACATAAGCAATAAATAAATAAATGAAAATTTATTTGACTAAATAAAACCTAAGGATTTTTCTTCACAGACAATACTATCAGCTGAAGTCTGGAAGAATATATCTGCAATATACTGAACCAACAAGGGCCTAATTTCTAGACTATATAAGAAACAACTAAAAAAAAATCAACAACAGCAAAAACATATACCTGGAAACCCAACAGAAAAAATATATAAAAAAACAATTTGAACAGGCTATCAAAAAACAAAGAAAACTGGAATCACTAACATGTTGCATGGTTAGAGAAATGCAAATTAAAACAAGACAGGTTCCCACATTCTTATTAGACTGACAAATATTAGAAAACTAGATAATGTCAATGTTAACAAAATGTTAGAGTACAGCAACTGCTACCCACTGGTGATGAGACTGTGCAGTGGAACACACATTTGAGGCATAAATCTGGAAGCAGTTAATTAAACTAAGATAGTCTATACCCCATGATTCAAAAATTGGACTCCTGGATATATATTTCAAGAAAATCCCACGTGAGTCCACAAGGGGGCATTGTGAGGATGTTCATCATCATGTTGGAGGTAGCAGGGGATGGATGCAACCTAGGTGTCCTTCACTGGGAGATGGGATGCTACCCAGCAGGTAAAGCAATGACACTGGCACCACGTCCAAGGACTGTGTTTTCACACAGCAATATGAACGGGTCTTTAAAAACCAGCGCTCAGCGAAAAGTGTAAAATATATAAGCTCTGTAGTGAAGTGTCATTTGTGTAAATTGAAAACATCTTCACAGATAAGCAACCCTATACATTTTTAAAGACCACATAGAAATGTCCAAGAATGAGGAGAAATGGGATAGGGGTAGTTGAAAGAACAAAGTGGATTTTTTTTTTAATGAGAGGGGCACAAAATAGACCAAAAAAAAAATGATCTGTATCTGAAGTCTAGAGAAAAATATGTACATAAACAAAAACACTAAACAGGGCAAGGATATATACCAAAAGCATTAGAAAGGATACCACTGGAGAGAACAGGGAATGGAAATGCAAATTAGTGATGAGAGAGAAAAAATGGAAAATAACGCCAAAGAAGTTCTGCATGGGCCAATGGGTGAATTGGCTGTGAATTGAAAATGATAATAAACTCACCTCTCTGCACCAGAAGTTCAAAAAAAAAAAAAAGAAAGAAAGAAAGAAAGAAAGAAAGAAAGAAAGAAAGAAAGAAAAATAAAGAAATAGTAGAAGACAATTTCCCAAAATTGAAAACTCCAAAATTAAAAAGATAAACCAAATACTAAGCTGGCTGAAAATGAATATCAATGAACTTAATGACAAATTCTGAATG
>PVJC01003597.1:17993-69347 GCA_004026665.1 Murina feae
AGGAAGGAAGGAAGGAAGGAAGGAAGGAAGGAAGGAAGGAAGGAAGGGAAGGGAAGGGAAGGAAAGTAGGTACCTGTAAATGTTTGTTGATAGAACAAGTGGAGGAAAGCATGAAGCACAGATTCCAGAAGCAAGAGTCTCAGACATGGCCTCACGACTTGGCTACAGCCTAGATTGTCTTTGCTCCCAGGAAGTCTGTGACACTAAGACCTTTGCCCCTTCTGACTTGAGCCCCACATCAGAGACAGTCCCAACACTGGAGGGACCAAGGGGCTGATCTTGGGACAGGGGATGGCATTAGGCTACTAGGGTCAGAGTGTCTCTGGAAGGACTTCCCTTGGGGACAGACTCAGGCTCTAAATCTTGGTAAAGAATTATCTTGGTCACTGACATCCCAGAAGAAACCAATGGGGTGAAACTGGAGGAAATTCGAATGGGGTTGTGGGTCTTTAAGTGTTTCTCCATGGTCACTTTTTCTGACATGGAATCACATGCTTTGATAAGGAACAGCCCCATGAGGCACTGGGACAATGAACTCATCTTGTTCTCCAGCTGCCTTTTCAAGAAGAACCTTTATTTTCTTCCACCAGAGCAACGATATATACATTCAGCTAAAATATCTCTCTGCTGATGGAGCTAAATGCCTGATCATAGACAAGATCCACCCGTCTGATTCGAGGGAAGGTCAGTAAGTAGAAAAGAGCTTAAATGGCAATAAAGCTATGGGGAAAACTGATTAAAGTCATACACATGTGCAGTTACAGACCCAAGTTTAAAAAGAAGAAAAAAAAAACTTTCCTTGGAGTGAAACCAAATGATCGCCTGGATCCTAAAGTGCAGCGATACTGTTCCATTTTTTTCCCTTTATCAGACAAAAGGAAAGGTCTTACCACGGAGCGTTTTGACATAGAGCTAATTTAAAGAAGATTTGGGAGTATGATGCAGGATCAGATGCCTGTGCAGAATTCCTTGCTGTTTTCATTTGAAACCTCTCATTTATGCTCAAATTTCCTATTGGAAATTTAATGACTTTTTCTTTATGGGAAGTTGGCAGGCTGAGGTGGTTTAAATACAAATCTCCCAAAAGTAAAAAGATCAGATATGATTATAAAAATAGAAAATATTTCCATTGTCCTTTGGAGATGTTTCTCCTAAAAGACGTGAGGATGTTTCTGAACAGCAGATGCGTTTTGGTAAAACAAAGTTGAAAACTATGTGAAACTCTTGACATTGGAATTACTTCCTGATCTGTGTCAAGTTCTGTGGCTGCCTGGGTAACTGAGACCATTCTATTTGTGGCAATAAACTCGCTGGAAAATGCCCGGTAATAGAAATGCTCGTAAACTGCCGCCTGATGATTCACGCTCCCACTCTGGACACAGCCTTTACCCTCCAGGCCTCAGGATCCCCATCTGTTAAATGGGGAGGCTGACTCATACCTGTAGGGGCTCTTCAAGCATGGACATGCTCTGAGTTTATGGCATATTAACATGTCAAGTGAATTTTGCATTGGACTGTAACTTTTTTTTAGCTAGCAAAATATCAAGTTGCTCAGTAATTTCTTAAATCAGACATGGGTAATCCAGAGCAATCAAGTAACAACCAGTTTTCCAGGAATAGCCCACACTGCCCTGAAACGAACTGTTTTTCTGCCTCTGTCCCACCCAGCCTCGGATGAGCCCAATTCAAAGACCTGATCATGTTAAAGAATAAATCAAGATGCCTTCCTGTCAAGGCAGCTCAGCACGTGGCAGCTCTTTGCTGCAAATACAAATGTAAGAAGCATCTTATCCACCCTTTTACCCCGAGGGCAGCCCCAGTATTTAACCGCCCTTGTGAGCCTGTGGGGTCTAGGATATGTCTTATTCAACTCTGAGCCCATTTCCTAAGTCACAGCCTGACCAGATAGAGTAACTGTGCTGAATGAACGAGAGATACTGAAATGGCCACTCTACACACTGGTTAACAGAGGCTGCCTCAATGCTTAAACAGAAAAGAATCAGGCAAAATTTTGTTAAAAAGGCAGGCCGGGCCCGGCCGGTGTGGCTCAGTGGTTGAGCATCGACCTATGAACCAGCAGGTCATGGTTCAATTCCCAGTCAGGGCACATGCCCGGGTTGTGGGCTCAATCTCAGGTGTGAAGTTTCCATCTCTCTCTCCCTCTCCTTTCCTCTCTGAAATCAATAAAAATAGTTTTTAAATAAAAATTTTTAAAAAGAGGCAGGCTGGGAAATTTGTCTTAGAGCTAAAGTTGCTCAACAAGGATACCCAGTTGACTTAGATTGTAATTTATTTATTTATTTATTATTTAATTAATTTATTTATCGACTTAGTCTGTGCTTCCCATGGTTAGGAGGGAGGATCAGAGGGGGATTCAGAAAGCCTTATTCCCAGGCCACCCTCTGACCACCGAGGGCAGTCGATGCCGTGATGCCTGCGGGTTTCCTCCCAAGTTGTTCCATCCAGAGGCACCCGGGACAGAGAGGAATGTCCTTTTCCTTGGTCTGCACAGCTCCAGACCACTCAGCCACTGTCACACGGAGGACCATGCCCTTGAGTGACAGTGTGTGCATGCATTTCCCTGTGGGTGCAGTGCACAGCTTTCCTTGAGGAGGTGGGTGGAGCAGTGGGCAGCACAGGGCTCTGGAGGTGGGCAGGGCTGCCGGGTTCTATCCTGGGGCCAGGAGGGGACTATGTTTGGGAATTGCTAAAGAACCTATGACACTGATGAACCCCTCAATCTCTCATCTGTAAAGAAGGGAGACCCCTCCCTCCCCCACAGGCTTGTGCCTAGACCTCCACAAATGGTTGAAACCTGTACCATGTATTCATCTCTTTGTCATATGGGCCTGTTTAATACTGGCCTCTCCAGGCCCTCGAAACAGGCTCTGTTCTCCCCCACAAACACAAGGAACACATTTCTTTGTCCTTCCAAAGCAGAGCAAGTCCATGCAGGTGACCCCTGACCTTACCCCAGAGTGAAGTCAGGGGTAATCACACTCATCCTGTACCCCCATCAAGGAAACCTGGGGCACTGTGCACCAAAGCAGGGGAGAGTCAGTGCCGGGCAAAGGAGTCCAGGGCAAATGTTAGAACGGAACAGACAGGACCTCAAATCGGTTTTGCCACTCAAGACACCAAGAATCCTTGAGCCCTGACAAATCTGGCCTTTTCAGACCCTGCTGATGATGACTGGAGTTGGGGGCGTCAGGTTAAATTTCCTGACCTGCTTGTCCCAGCCTGACAGGGGCCTTTTCTCATGCAAACCACAAGTCCCAGCAAGGCATCACTGGTGTGTCTGGGCGAGTATGTGTGTGTGCAAGCAGACACACTTACATGTCTACACATGGATATGACAATGTGACAACTTCTCAGGCCAAGGCTAGCTTCAACCTGTTCACAAAAGGGGAGAAAACACAGCGAAGATAACCTGAAACACATTTGCCCTTAGTGATGATCTGAAATGGAATCAGAAAATCTGCTTCAAATATGAGAAACACCTTTGTGGAAAGCAAGCTTTAAAAAAAAGAAATCTCCATGTTCAAGAAAATAATCCCCGGACGAACTGACCAACAAGAATATTAAAAGTCATAAAAACTCAGCAATGTGCTGAAATGTTAGGCATATGACCTGTTTAGAGTATATTCACACAATATACCAATATCAATCACATCATGTCTTCAATTGCCTTTATTAAATATAAGAGCTAACATTACAATCAGCGGTCACATCATCCCTTTCTGGGGCTGTGCTTTCTCTTTGTGAGGCACGGTCTCGGCAGGCATCGGGCGAACCTCTGCTGCAGCCACGCCAAAACGTTAGCTGAGCGGAGTCCTGTGGCTGCAAACATGGAAGCAATGTCCTGGTTAATAATCATTTGGAAAGTCTGAGCTTGGAGGCCTGAATAATGTTACATCAACTCTGAAAAAGCACTGGGCTTGGACCTTCACAGCCTAATCCAGTCTTCTGAGCATCCATCGTGTGGGAGCACAGTGTTTTCAAAAAAAAAAAAAAAAACCCTAACCACTTTTAGAGAAAACTCATCTTCTTTACCTGGCCCGTACAAGGTATCAGCACACCTAGGTTTCAGCATTAGCCTTGAGGAACATTAAGAACAAGACACTAATTTCTGGTGCGCTCTTGATGTCGGAAAAATCTCAGCTAGTGCGCGTTATTAGCGATCTCTGAGTTGACAAGAATGCGGGATTAAGTTTCTTTCAGGCAATTACACTTTTGATGACCCCTCTGCATATAAAACATGTTAGCTAATGGGGGTGCAGAGGGGCAGGCGACGTGTTTGATCAGGAAATCCTGCGCGAGCATATTGGATGGAAATTTGATTAGTAGCCTTAGTGACGGGCGATCAGATCCTCCGGGTCCGCACAATCAGATCTGGCAGCACTTGCCTTCTTGCCTCTTTGAAGGAGGCGAACATTTGTACGGAATCAAGACAGTGCTGGGTCCTTGAGGGTTTTTTTTTTCTGGGACCTTTTCAAGTTATTGCAGACTAAAGCCCAAAAAGTACCTCTTCATTTCTCTCAACAATATGTTTGCAGTTACCTTAATGCTGAAGAATAAAATAAAAAGTCAGCCTTCCTCTGAAAATGGGAGGGCAGGGGAAGCAGAAATCAAAAATCAGCAGAGCCCGAGGGAGCCCTGAGCCCCGAGAACATCCTCATTAGAATCATGGCAAAGCTGACGCCTGCACACACATCACACGCAAGGACTTTCGCACATTCTCTCGAGGAGGAAATTCACACGGTGCAGTGAAGGGACCCAAGGGCATGTGGCTGTGGCCAGCGGTTGAATCCGGCTGCTAGGCTCCCGACCCAGGCTCTTGCCCACTCCACATCGTCCACTCCTCTGCTTCCCCAACATCTCAAGTTGGAAAACAGTTCCAGAGAGAAAACTGTCCCCAAGGAGTAAAGAGAAGACTCCACTCCTCATCCAAAGCCCTTCTCTTACACCACAAGGTCTCCGCCTCTAAACTTCACCTTCTTCCATGACCCTGGGTGCTGTGCACCCACTGTGTCATGCAATTCTTAAAAGACCCTCAGACATGGATGTTATTTCCATTTTACAGATGAGAGAAGCTGTGGTCTCAGAGAGGTTAAGCAACCTTCCCATGGTCACACAGCAAGAAACAGAAAGGGGATTTGATCTTATGTCTGTCTCATTCCGGGGTCCCTTCTGCCTTCCACTTTCTCTCCGAGAAAAATAGGGCTGAGAAGAGAGAAGGAAAGAATAACCTCAGAAATATGTTGGGTCAAACAGGAGTTAAAGCAGTGAGTTTACATTTGCAAATTTAATGCATTTATTTAGCACTAGAAACAAGGTCTGATTTTTCTATTAAGTGTATTTAGTTAAACCAACAGATATTCTCCATGTGCCTTATCCTAAATTAGTGAGGTGAGGCCCGGCATTAGCAAGTCATGGCCGGATCCAGCCTTTTAAAAATGCATTTTTTTTTAAAAAGTCACACACACATCATATAGTCTACTTCTGCTCTTCTCTTTTATTTTTTACATGAACTCTAAGGTCCCCAGATCTCCCTTCCAGTGTGAACCAAAAACTGTGGATACGTTTATGAAGGAAATGGAACAAACAATTCTGAAATCTCTCACTAGAAAAAGTGATCAAGGTAAGTTCTGGCATCAGATTGACCCCGAGTCACAGAAAAGTCAATTAATTGTGATGGCCATAATGGATCGATTATTCTGGAAAATCTATGACGTGACATCAGCCTGACTTCAGCCTGTCAGGCTGACATGGAGACAGACATCAAATGCTCCAGCCTTTTCTGAGGGGGCAAAAATGGGGGTGGGGGGCCCACCAGCCCAATCACTCACCTTGGACAGCGTGGTCCCCCACACGCAGGGAGTCAGATATATCCCTTCCTCAGCTAGGACGCTGGATTCAGCCGTGTAAAAGTATCTTGCTTCTTGTACATTCATAATCGTGCGAGTGTAATGTATTTTTAAATACAATAAAATTCTTAAACGGCAATGTATTTTTTTTTTTTTTTTTTTTTTTTTGCAGAAGGAAGGGGAACGCATATATATTTTAATCTGTGTCCAAATAAAATGAATTCATTTTCTTCAGGTTTCAGGGTTTTACTTTCCTTTGGAAGTTTTTGTTGACGATAAAAATAATTCCCAGCAGAGTAGCAAACGAAAGGCTCTCCTCGCCCTCCCACCCAGAGAGACCCACCATCAGCATTCACAGTGCCTTTTATTTTCAGGCTAATCTATAATTATAATCACTGGACATAATCAAAATCGCTACACTACTTTTTGAAAAAGGCGTGATTTTTTTTTCTGATTTTAAAATTCATATAAGCCCTTAGAGGAAGTTTAGGGGAAGTAAGCAGAATAGCAGAGGAAAGAAAATGAAAATTCCCCATAGCCTATCCCTGAGCAAGAAGCCCTCCTAAGGAGAATCCTGGGCTCTGACCTGCTCCCCTCTCCAGCCTTTGGGTCCTTGGCTGGAGGACCCAGCCATCCTGTCTCTATGTCCAGGGACTGGGGAGGAGGAGGCTGGCCTTACATTAACCCTCCAAGCGCTTCCACTGGTGTCCGGGCTGCGAGCCTCTTGGCCCTGGGGCTGCACACATGCCCGACGGTCGTTCATCTTCTTGGCTACTTTATGTCAAAATATTCGTATTTGTTTTTTACTTATTAGCTAATGTCCTTTGCCAGCCACCCATCCCCCCCCACACACACCTGCCACACCCCATTTTAAATATTATGGTCCTAATTAGAGTGGATGATTGTTGAATGACCAAGCAGGCGGACAGACCGTGATCACACTCCAGAGGCCCAGCCTCTCTCTTACCAAATGGGACTTTTTTTTTTTTTTTAACACCATCCAATGATGTCACCCGTTTGCGGTTTCTCTGGGACTTTATTAAAATGTTTGTGACGGAGCCAATGTAAACCATCCTAAATCCAACACAGAGCTGCAAGGACTGATTTTAGGGAATGCGAAGATATGGATCATTGGGCCTGTCGAAGCCCCATCTTGAGCCAATTATTGGTGTCATCTTGAGCCAATTTAATCAATCCAAGAGGAATTGAGGGTAGAGGGGGGTGCGGGCAAGGGTTGTGAGCGTTGGTCAGACACGCTGGCTCAATGCGTGTGTCGTGAAGCAACTAAGCCCAGCTTTGTGGATTTCAGCTGCTGCTCTAACCTGCATTTTTTTAAATAAATTTTTTATTATTTTTTTACAGAGAGGAAAGGAGAGGTATAGAGTTAGAAACATCGATGAAAGAGAAACATCTATCAGCTGCCTCCTGCACACCTCCTATTGGGGATGTGTCTGCAACCAAGGTATATGCCCTTGACTGGAATCGAACCCGGAACCTTTCAGTCCGCAGGCTGATGCTCTATCCACTGAGCCAAACCGGTTAGGGCTCTAACTGCATTTTTATCCCAGGGCTCCCTCCTTGTGTCCACTTTCAGCCTCATTACTGGGTTTGTTTGAAACTGCTAAGTAGTGCTGGCTGAAAGAGAAAGCCCCAGAAAGTCCTCAAGGCCACTGGGGAGACAATGTCAGGGATGCAGAACCCCCCAGACACTACTGAGATCTGAGCCCCTTAACAGACCCAGGGAAAGACAGGCTGCACCCCAAAAGGGCCAGGAACAGTCAGAGTGGGGATGCTCAGGAAAGCATGTAGCCAGTAAGAAGCCCCGAGTATTTATCTATTTTTGAGTTGTTCTTTCTTTTTCTTTTTTTTTAACTTGGGCATCCAGCAGTACAAATCACAAACTAGATGTTTTTCTCACTTAAAAAACACTGACTGGAAGAAAAGACCCAAAGTCACAAGCACTGGACATATGTGGCCATGTCAAGAGCTGAAGTACCATCAGCTTCAAGTTTCACATATGTTCCTTGAATGGGTGACACAAATACAGGTAAGATACGCAGAAAATTATATATTTCTTTACAAACCCACAGAAAATGGCTGGTGCATGTGGCACATGATTACCATGCCTCTTATGTTATTACTAGAGACCCGGTGCACGAAATTCATGAATTGGAGGGTGGGTCCCTCAGCCCAGCCTGCGCCCTCTCACAGTCTGGGAGCCCTCGTCCAGAGGAAGCGGGCCTAACCTGTAAGCTGGACATCTCTAGCACTGCCACGGAGGCAGGAGAGGCTCCCACCTCCGCCTCTGCACTCATCAGGTGTGAGCCCAGCTTCTGGCGGAGCAGCGCTCCCCCTGTGGGAGCGCACTGACCACCAGGGGGAAGCTCCTATATTGAGCGGGATCAGGCCAAAACCAGCTCTCCCAAGGTGTCCCGGATTGCAAGAGGGCACAGGTCAGGCCGAGGGACCCCACGGGTGCACGACTGGGGTTGGGGAGGGCCATGGGAGGTCGGCCGGTCGGAGAGGGACTGTGGGAGGGCTCCAGGGCGTATCCGGCCAATCTCACTCAGTCCCAATTGGCAGACCCCAGCAGCAGGCTAACCTACCAGTCAGAGCATCAGCCCCTGTGGTCAGTGCATGTCATAGTGAGCAGTTGAACAGCCTTAGCATATCATTAGCATATTATGCTTTGATTGGTTGAATGGACAACCAGACACTTAGCATTTTAAGGCTTTCATTATATAGGATTTATTTACATCTTTATGTATATTTTCCATGCTCCAAAAAGGATGTTAGGGGTGGTACCCAGACCTGAAATATTTAATTAGCTGCCCATCCTCTCTCCTGGGCTATCCTCCTCATCCAGGTTCAAAGGGCTGCATCCCCTCCCCTAAGACAGACCCTTCACATGTTTTATGCTATAGAAGGAGGCTAGGCTGTCTAGTGTGTGCACTTTGTGTGTTTTGGTGGATAATATCCATGAGACGTAATATCCATCACGTCTCCAGAACTGCTGTTTGTCTTGGACATAGCACACTGCAGGCCAGCAGGTTTGGAACGGTTGCCCGGCAGGGAGCCTGGTCACAGTACATCTTTGTGCGAACTCCAGGCCAAGGGATGGAATGTGGGCCCAGAGCACAGTTGTTTTCAACCCCACAGAATGGACGATAAGGGCCCTCCAGAGTTCTGGAATGCACGCTCGCTGTCAGTTCACAAAGGAGGTATCCAAAATATATGTCAGACAACCTGATATTCCCAAATGCAATCACTTTAAAGAACCCTGTCTCCCTGCCCAGCTGGTGTGGCTCCGTGGTTGAGCATCAACCTATGAACCAGGAGATCACCATTCGATTCCCAGTCAGCGCACATGCCCAGGTTGCAGGCTCGATCACGAGTGTGGGGCGTGCAGGAGGCAGCTAACCAGTGATTGTCTCTCATCTTTGATGTTTCTATCTCTCTCTCCCTCTCCCTTCCTCTCTGAAATCAATAAAAAAAAATGTATTTTTAAAAAAGAACCCTGCCTTCCCATCACTGAATTATTTTCAGAAAACAATGCACGTTGAATTTATCTCTTCCGATAATGTGCTAACTGGACGCTGTTTTGATGAAAACTAACTTTCCTTCTATTCTAACTTGTTTCCAAAGACTTTAGTTGCTACACTTGCAATTTCTGTAAACCTGGCAGGCTTGTGTTCAAATAAAGCCCAGAATGAACTTCAATCATTGCAAAGAAAGAGTAGGACTGGCCACTGTGTGGGCTGGGCTGGCTTGGTCTCCAAGTCAGTATCTCCACTTGAAAATGTGTTAGTCTGTTTAGAAGCCAGGCTAATCCTACCTTTCAATCACGGGAGGAAATGGATTTTAGATTCAAGACTCAAGGTGGGTCCCTCTGAGTGCGAGGATCAAATGCTCTGGTGCTTTCAACAAGCAAATGCTACTGCCTGTCTCAAAGCGGAGGCCAGCGGGACTACAGGGTTTATAAACAACACTCTGCTATTTATTGGAGCTGCCCACCCGAATCCAAATCTTCCTCTCCTCAATAGCGGCCTACTTACCACAGTTTAAATGGGGCTCTGCAGGCTGCCTGGGTCTGCAATTTATTACTTGCTGCGAGAGCTCAGACCCAGACTTTCAATGTCCCCAGTTGAAAGTTTATCCCAGTCAGGACAGAAAATTATTCTCTCTGCCTAGGTTGAAGCACATTACTTCTTTATTGAATTAATTATGATAAGGATCATAACTTTAAACGAGGGGTGAGGTGCTGGCTTTCCGCTGGGATTGCTTGGAGCAATTTTCATCCTAGCATTTTTGTGGAGTTATTGAGTCTGGCAGGTCTGAACTTTGGAGAGGAGTAACTTTCTCCAGAACTTGAAAGGGGTTGGACATTGATCCAGGCAAAGCTGTACCAGATTCCATGTCTTGAGACAGGGAAATTTGCACTGCATGCTGAACAAATCACTGCGGGACCGGATGAAAGACAGCTTGGGAACTCCTCATGTGGCCTCGAGCTTGGCCGTTCCCTGGAGGAGCCGGCCCGAGGAGGGCAAGGGACAGACAGGGACAGAAAGGTCCCAGCCAGCCCGTCTTCCCCTGCCTCCTAATCTTCCAAGCCCAGCCGAGGCTGTGAGGTTGTGCAAACAACATGCCTGATCCTGATGCCCAGGGGCTAGTGGGTGGGATCGGCAAAGGACACTGGCTCAGAGGTCAAATGGCCCTGGGTCTGAACTCTGCTTCTGCCCCTTCCCAGGGGTGGGATATGAAGACTGGCCCTCCCCTTCTGGGTCTCACGCTGCACCACTGAACTACTTAAAGCATGTTTCTATATGACATACAGCTTAAACTAAGAAGCCTGGCCCAGTTATATGTGGATTTTTTTCAATATACTGTAAGTGCATTTTCTCTTCCTATTTATGTTATCAGTAAGGCTTCCAGTCAATAGTAGACTATTGAGAGGCAACAGTTCTATGCGGATTTTCCACTATGCCATGGGTTGGCACCCCAAAATCCCATGTTTTTCAACTGCACATTACATATAACATATAAATATTTTACACACATGTGCATGCGCATGTACACACACACACACCCCTAGTACTTAGGTGGGGCTTATTTAAAAGTAATCATGATTACTAATATCATTATTATCAGGAAAATAGAAAAGTTAAGCCAGACCAATATCTTGTATCTTTCAGCTAAAATCTCCCAACTCCTACCCAGGGGACAACAGTGTGGGCCTCAGGCATGGGCCCATGTGGGTCTCCATGCTGCCAGCTGTCCCTCCCCACTCCCACCCCCCTCCAGGCTCAGAGGGTGCACTGCCCAGCTCCCAGTGCTGCGACCTGGCACGGAAGTCCCCCAATCTGTCTCACCCAGTCTAGGTGCTGGTGGACCCTAGGAACAGGCTTAGCCAGAGAAGAGGGAGCTCCCCGTGGCTCAAAGATGGGTGACTGTCTAATTTACTGTCCTTTTGCCAGTGAAAGGGGCACTGATAACAGCTACCCCAGAACAGCATGCATAACCAGGACTGTGTGGCCCCAGGATGCATGGGTACCCGCTCTCAGACACCCCAGGTCTGAGACCCTGCTCCCCTCTACAGAAATGTAAGTCCACCTCTTCAAAATGACCTTCTCTGATGACTCTGGACTTCTCAAGGCCAGATAGTCTGGCAGGCCCCTGAAGAGCCGCACCCAACTTCCAGCCATGCGCCAGTTACTCAGTGTTTTCAATGCCCCTTCACTGTTCCTGCCAGCTGAGTGACTCTGGAAAAGTGGCTGATCAACCCAGTGTCTAAGCTGTCGCTTAGGATTTAAAGAGGGGACCCCTGGGAGACCCAGGAGCCCATGCTCACTGCACCCCCTCCCCGGTCTAAAGCCCTAAGTGCCCAGACCACACCTACCCCCAACATGCTCTTCACATCCAGGCTGATCTCAGCAATTCTTCTGATAGCCTGGGCAGCCACCACTCAGGCAATAGTTACAGTCACATGGTCTCCCTGTGTGACCTTGTTGGAGCCTCACGGGGATCCTGTAGGTACTTGCTGTCATTAACACTGATAAGCGAAGAAACTGAGACACAAATAAATAACTTGCCCAGGTTCTGCATGAAAGCGACCTAGCCAGGCTGTGACCCCAAGCCTAACACCTGCAGAGGCCTTAGAAGCAAAGACTACGATGTACGGGCTAAGATGTGCTTAGGTTAGGCCTAGATTCCAAGCCTGACTTCACCAATTCCCAGCTGTGTCCCTGGACAAGCTTCCTTCTGTAATGAGTTAATGTGACGGAGGCTTGTTCTAGGATCAAAAGGGACAATGAATGCATAGGTACCTTATCAAGTATGGGGCCAAAACAGTTTATTAATGTATCTGTTGCAACAATCCCACCTCACAGTGAATCCTCCACTGTGTCCCTAGCAAGATGCCATATGGCTGGCCTGGAACATGCTGTCCTCAGGGCCCTGACCTCAGGGGCTCAGAGCCTGGCCTTGAGCCCCGGTCCCCTCAGAAGGTCCCCTCTGCTCTGAGAGTGGAGCTCGCCATCCCAGGAGCTCCAACTATCAGGTCCTGACAGAGGCAGCCCCATTTTGGTGAGGCTGTATGTTGGCGACCTCCAAGTCTTCACCCCAGAGATGTGCCTGCAGTGGGGCCACCAGTGCTGTCCAGAGCTACATCTACCAGGCAGCTGGCCAGTTAGTCCATGGAGTGGCCAGTGGGAGGAGAGACCTGGGACTCCATTGCTCAGCTGGCCAGTGGACTGAATGCCCACCGAGGGCCCTCTGCGGGCAGGACACATGCCTCTGAGATATGGCTCGTCCTTGTACCTTCCTCTCTCCTCCCAAAAAGTGTACTTTTCCTCCTCCTACACACCACTCCCCCACCATGGAGCCCACAGCGTATGGGCTAGTGGAGCCCCAGCTAATGGGGCAATGTACTGTTTTAATCTGTCAAAGAAAGTGTACCAGAGCTGGGAGCAGGCAAGGTCTGGCACAGGGACAAGGCACAGGGGCTGGGCTCATGTGGTCTGGGGGCAGCCTGTCCAGCCTCATCCCTCAGAGCCAGTCAACCCTTGTGCCTGCCCGGCCACATCTCTGTGTGAGAAGGGCCCCTCCCTCAAGAGGGTTAGCCAGAGGTGAGCACAGGACAGATAGCAGGCTTCTCAGCTTCCTGCAGCATGAGGTAGACACTAGATTATTACACCTCAGAGGGATAGAGGCCAAAAATATCAGGTTCCAGGGGGGTTTTGAGAGTGCCATGGGATGTGACAGAGCATGGCTGTCAGCAGGGTGGCCTGCCTGTCTTTCAGCACCCATTCTCATTCAAGGATCCCAGCTACTTGAAGAAATATAAACTATTCACACTAAAATGTGAATGATCAAATGTTCTTCATGCATTACACTTCAGAAGAGTTTTCACAGAAAATATGTAAACAGAAATTTCCAATATAACTCTTCAGACATTACCTTCCACACAAATGCATACACACACACGGACATGCACTAACACATATAAGCATACATATGCACACACACACACGACTCTCCACACCAACCAAACTACTTAGTATTTCCTGAACCTCCCAGATCCTCTCTCCCTACCAGGTACTTATATTATCTACAATCCATGAAAGCATTTCCCCACTTTGTTTCCCTAATTATCTTCGATGAATCCTTCAAATGAATCCCAGTTGCCACCTCCTCCAGGAAGCTTTCCGTAGGCTCCCTCTCTCCAGGCTGCATTCGGAGTTGCTCCATGGTGTGTCCTCTGTGCATCCCTCGAGCAGAGCCCACCCCCACCCCACCTGACCTGACTCTCCCACTAAACTGTCAGCTCCTGAGGGCAAGGTCAGGGCTCATTCTCCATTTCATCCCTGAGGCCCAGCACAAGGCTTGGCACAGACTAGGTTCTTGGAGGATGTTGGCTGGATGGAAACGTGACAATCTGCATCAAGGAAACATCTTTCTTTCTGGGTAATGAAGGCAGAGCCCCTGCCAGGAGCATATAAAGCCAAGCGCATGGAGGAGCAAAGTGTGGCACAGTTGTGCACCCACACACGGGCATCCACAAAGACACACGGGCTCCTCTGACCTAAAGGCATTCATCATTTCCTGAGAATCACTCTGACTATAGCTGGGGGAAAAAGAAACAAACAAAATCAAAGGCTGGAAGAACTAGTGGAAGACACTGTGCCTCTCAGCATGCCACTGGGGTCCCCAGAGGCACATTAGCTGAAAACTGTTTGAATTAGCCAGTAAACAAATGTGCCATGGAGCCCCTCAGACCCAAAAGCTGTGACCTCTCAGACCCAAAGCAGTCCCCACCCTCCAGGTTTGAGGGCTCCCAGCCCACCTCACTAGGTCCCCACGAGGCAGGCAGATGGCTTCTCACCCACTCCCATTACTATGACAGCCCGTGCGCCCAGTCTACCTGTTTCTGTCACTTGAACCTAAAGCAACATCTCCTCCTTTCTGCCACCTTCAGCAACAAGCCTGTTGGGAGCCAGGGCACACCCAGGATGGCAGGAGCTACCCAGGATGCACTTGCCCCAGACCACACATGGGTGTGCCCACCTGCCCATCCAGCCACACACCACACCCCCAAGAGACTGTGCAGTGAAAGGCCGAGAGCATTGCCCCTGGAGGTGCTCCACTTGGGTTCGAATCCTGACTCCATCACATTGACGAGCTGGGTGACCTTGGGCAAGATATTTCACCACTCTGGGCCTCCATTTCCTCATCTACATAATGGGGAAAATGCTATATCTTATCTCATAAAATAGGATGAAGATCAGATCTATCTACTAGTAAAGAGCTCCTCACAGTATCCAGCTATGGTGAGCACTCAATAGATGTCAGCTGTCATTGTCCCCCCATCTGCAGAAATCTGCACTGCTGAGCTGTGACATCCCTGTAAGGAAGTCTTAGTCATGGGCTAAGAAGTTCTCTTCTCTGCCTCGAAGGTGCAACCACAGTGCCTAAAAGGCAGGGGCATGGTAAGGACTCACAGTCATTCATTCATTCAACAAACATGAGTAGCCATCTACAAATATGCCAGGTTCTGGGGAACCAGAGATGAGATAAGGTCCAGCCCTGCCTTCAGAAGCACATGTCCAGTTTGCAGCACAGAGGGGGGAGGTGATAGCAACAAGTATGTTTTTTACCATAACCGGGGGGTGGGAGGGGGAATACAAACAAAATCCAAAGCTTGAAGAATGGGTGGAAGACACAATGCCTCTCACCATGTCATTGGTGTCCCTAGAGACACATTACTTGAAAGTGCCAGAAGGAAGCATGGGAAGCGGGGAGAGGTCAGTGAAGCAGGGAAGGTGATAATGCAGCCTCAGGAAATCACGGGAGGCTTCTTGTAGGAGGGAACATCTAAGTACTGAAGGCTGAGCATGAGTAGTCTATGAAGGGGTGAGAAGGGTGGGAGATGAACCAGGCTACACTGGCTCAAATTAACTAATGATAACAACCATCACAACCAATAGTTACATCTTCTGGGCATTTTCTCTGTGCCAGGGCCGCTGGCAAGCATTTTGGCCTCACCCTCAGCACTGAGGAGAGGGGACCTATAGTCCCTGCTCTGCATCCTGTTCCTCAGTGGTGTCTGGAACTTAGGTACCCAATAAATATTTGTAGAATGAATAAAGATCAGGCACCCATAGGATAAATTGGTTCTAGTACAGTCCCCATTTTACAGATGGGAAACTAAGGATGTCCCACAGCTGGCTGTGAGATGGAGCTTGGATTGGAGGGAGCTCTGTCTGGTGCCAGGCCAGGACTCTCCCCACTTAGTCTCACTGAGGACGCACTTGGCCTGCAGAGACCTCCGCAGCCAAAGCAGCCACTCCCTCACATGACCCTGAAAGCCCGTGTCATGGCAAATCACCCCGCGCTCCCCGCACAGTGGGCTCTGTGAGGAAGGCTAGCCAGCAGGGTGCCCACCCACCCCACCCCCATGCTGCTGGCTCTGCAGCCTGTGTTTACATTTCTCCCTCAATCTGGAGGCTGCAGATTGAAATTATCTCCTCTCCTGTGTCAGCCCGTCCTGAGCCTCGCTCCGAACCCCAGCACCTCCCAGCAAGCCCGAGGCAACCACAGCTGGACTCTGATAAAGAAGGCTCTGTTCCGTGGGTTTTTGATGGGGGGGAGAGGAAGGGCTCTCTCAGGCAGTGGTCCTCCTTGAGGGGAAGTGGACGGATCCCCCACCCTAGCTGCCTCTTGGGGAGCAGAGTCTGTGGCTGGCCCCAGGCCGCCACACAGACTCCCAGGAAAGTGGAGAGATTCAAGGCCTCCCTCACTCAGACTGTTTCCTCATGGCCGTCCTCACTATCTCTGGGATTAAAGTACTTGCTGTGCAACCCTGAGCCAGTTCCTGGCCCTCTCTGGGCCTCATTTTGCTCATCTGTACAGTAAGGGACTAGGGTAGATGTTCTTGGGTGATGTGCAGGGATTTGCCTTGTGCCAGGCTCTTCTACGCTCCCTGAGGCCAGTCCTCATTCTTATCTGCACCCCTAGCACCCAGCACAATGCCTGACAGTACGTGCTCAAGGAGTGTTTGTTGACTGAATAAATTATGAATGTCTATCTGTCCCCCTCCCTTGCCAGTGATGTCTTCCCTTTCCAAGCTCTCAGGGCTCTCATGAACCCTATCACACCTTGGGACCCATCTCCATACCCCCTTGGCCAGCAACAGACTCCAGGCTATATCTCCATCTACAGAGTGATCTTTCCCCATTCCTGCTCTCAGTGTGGAGCCTCAATAAAAATCGCTTAGGGCACTGAAGGATCTCAACGAACACCAGCTCTTACCATTATTATAGTGTCACGTAAGTTCATTCACACTAACATCTTAATAGTCAATATTAAATGAACAGTTCTCTCTTCTAGAAGGGACAACCCCAGAGAACAAATCTCTAAGCATGATATCTCAAGTGCTCCTTGATATCTGAATATACTAGCCTTGCTCCCAGTGTGAGAAAGAGGTAGGGCAGGCCTTCCAGCAGGGATGCAGCGTCCTGAGGCTAAGGTCCATGTCTCCAGAAAGACAGAGAAGGGAGAGTCAG
Organism: Murina feae; assembly: GCA_004026665.1. NCBI lineage: Eukaryota > Metazoa > Chordata > Mammalia > Chiroptera > Vespertilionidae > Murina > Murina feae. Next base: position 34,921 of record PVJC01003597.1, read on the forward strand.
GGCAGGAGTTTGTCAGCCGGGCAGACTATAAGGACATGTTCCTGTGCTGATGGGCCATGGACTTAGCATCACCTGGAATAGTGATGGCAATAGTGCCAAATACGGAAATGCAGGCAGAGAAGACTGGGATGGGATCAGCATGGGCTGAGCCATGCGAATGCTCTTTGCAGAAGCCAAGCTTGGCTTAGAGCCAGGTGCCAAGTCTGAGGAATTTGCAAAGAGCTAAAACAGGCTGAGCAACATGTCCACAATATAAAACAATTACAGGCGCAATGATTGAGTGCTAGACTGTGGCATAGCTAGTACTGAACTCCTACTCATACTTCAAAATCCTGATAAGGATTTCTACTCCTGGTAATACTGTGGATTTGATATTCTAAAACAAACTTCTGGTTTTAAAAAAAAACATACTGGGTGAAATACACCAATCTTTTTATATATTTTTAAAAATTTGTTTCAGAGAGGAAAAGAGAGAGAGAGAGAGAGAAAGAGAGAGAGAGAGAGAAAGAAAGAGAAACATCAGTGATGAGAGAGAATCATTGATTGGCTGCCTCCTGCACACCCCCTACTGGGGATTGAGCCTGCAACCCAGACAGGTGCCCTGACTGGGAATCGAACCATGACCTCCTGGTTCATAGGTCTATGCTCAACCACTGAGCCATGCTGACCAGGCTCAGATCATCTTTTTAACTGTAGAGCTCAAAGCATGGTAAGTAAAAAAAGGACTCTCCAAAGGTCAGAGGTAAAGAGGAGATGGGCTCCAGCCTGGAGGGTCCGTGCTGCGCAAGAGCAACTCCAGGGCATTTGCTGACACCAGGACACTGGAATCTCAGGGCTTATTGGCAACAGGGGAGACAAGGCCATGGCATATGTGTGATTGGGTCCCCTATTCCACTCCTTTCCCAAACACGGAAGTTATGGGAGAGGGCTATAGTGAAAAGATGGGCCAGAAAAAAAAAATCTGCCCACCATCAAAGGAAGAAAAAAATAACCATTTTAGATCTGTAATTTAATCTTAGGCTCATATCTAAGTGGAGAAAAGGAAAATAAAAGGATGAAGACTCTGCTGAGCCCTAACCGGTTTGGCTCAGTGGATAGAGCATCGACCTTCGGACTGAAAGGTCCCAGGTTCGATTCTGGTCAAGGGTATGTACCTTGGTTGCAGGCACATCCCCAGTTGGTGGTGTGCAGAAGGCAGCTGATCAATGTTTCTCTCTCATTGATGTTTCTAACTGTCTATCCCACTCCCTTCCTCTCTGTAAAAAAATCAATAAAATATATTTTTTTAAAAAGACTCGGCTGAACTCATAACCATAGCCCTGCACTCTGAAACTATGAGTTCAAATTTATATTATCTCCTCAGTCCAGAAAACCGCAAGAAGTTAAAGCTGTCTCAGGTCAGCAGTGCCCTGCAACACCTGCAGAGGCCAAAGTTAATTATCTCTGGAGGAGCACACCATCGATCCAGGCTCACAGGTCCCTAGAGATCTCAGGGAGTCAAATTGAGCTCACAATCAGAGAGGTGTAAGACACACAAGGAACCGCAGTGGGACTCTTCAGAAACAACCCATAGTAGAAATAAACCTGGACGGACTTTAGACACTGGAATAAGTAGGTACAGAATATTAAATAAGTAAGTTTAAAATGTTGAACAAATAGAGAACTGAAAATTCAAGCAAGGAACAGACTACTAAAAATGACCAGGCTGACTAGATGGATAGATAGATAAAAGGATAGGTAGATAAATAGATAGAGAGCTTGCTAGATAAAACTCCTTGAAACAAACTCAAATCATTGAAATTGAAAGCCCAGTGGAATTGGTTAAACACTTAAATAGAGAATTCATGTACTGCAAGACATATCTAAAGAAATTACTTATAGGGCAACACAGAGATAAAGAGATGAAAATATAAGAGACATGGACAACAGAATGAAAAGGTCTAAATTATGTCTAATTGGATATCCTGAATATGGGATTTAGGGACAAGCAATCTTTGAGAAATAATGAATAAGAATTTTTTTCAAAATTGACAAAGGACATGAATCATCAGATTCAGGAATCACAAGAAATCCCAGCAGGATAAGTAAAAATGAAATCACATGTAGACACATCATAGTGAAATTGCAGAAAAACCTTTAAGAATGCCCCAGGGGAAAGACAGATTGCTTATAAAAGAACAAGCAGACCAATAACCACAAGAGCAGCCAGAGGCAGTAGACTAACTTCTCCAGCATGTTGAGGGAAAATAACTACCTAAATTCTAAATTCAGCTAAACTCTCACTCAAATACAAGAGGACAGTTCTCCGGCTCCAGCAACGGCAGCGGCTGGCACCCCGCACACACCCAAGTGCCCCGAGCCTGGCCCCAGTCCAGGGTCCTGGCAGTGCTCAAGGCAAGGTGCTGAGGCACAGCTTGGAAAACCAGGATGCTCAAGCCAAACAACTGCAAGATGCTGCCACAAACATGTAGAAGCATCTAGAAGACCTGCACCAAAGCTTTGCTGCATATGTGCAGAGAACTGCCAGACTGCGAGACAACCTCTGCATGCCTGCCAGGGGTGGAAACATCCGGCCTGAGGGCCATATAAGGCCCCAGAAATCATTTGGGCTGGCCCTGCCGAGGCATTAGGGGTGAGTTAATTAATGTTTGACCAAATATAGCAGGCTAAATTTTAAGTTTATAATTTTGAATGGCCCGAGGAATGATGTTGATGTGATAAATATTCAAATGGCCCTTGGCAGAAAAAAGGTCCCCCAACCCTGCTGAGAGCCCCCCCCCCCGCCCCAATTTAAAGCAGGGCCTGAAAAATTGTGCTGGAGAGTTTGCCAAGCTTTAGGATTACCAATAGGCAAAGGTTGAAATACTTAAAGCTAAAGTAGCTGAACCACTGAAACCTTATGGAACCATTGTAAAAATGAAATGAGCTGACATAAAAGCAACATTAACAGCAAGGAACTGAGACGCTCAACAATTCACACAGCAAAACCCATCTGATTGATATGTTATTTCACAGGCAGAAATGAACTTACAGAGAGTTACAATGGATGCTACTTGAACAACTCATCATCTGGAAGAAATGATTGACAATTTTGAAAAGCAGAAAATAAAGCATATAAAGACTATATTTTCAGAATGTATCACTATTCAAATGTTATTTCACAGCAATGCTTCAGAGGTCCACACTGCTGCCTACCAAAATATACAAAAGATTATTGAAGAAGAAGATTTTAAGGTTTTCTGAAACTATCTATATCTACCAGATTGTTCATCTGGACTAGATATTGCAAGAGCAAATTCAAAGTCACCTTTTCAGAGATCACTGTCAGCTAAGTGTGTACCTGAAACAGGAAAGGTATCTATCTACCTGTCGACTAAGAAAGAATCAGCAAGCAGAAGATGATGATGAAGAGATATAAAAGATATAAAAGATGAAGAAAATAACTTCATCTTAACTAACTTTCTTAACTAAATTTTACATTTCCATTTTTATCTTAGACTAGGGGCCCGGTGCACGAAATTCGTGCATGGGGGCGGGGGGGTGAGAGAGTAGGGTCCCTCAGCCCAACCTGCCCCCTCTCACAGTCTGGAACCCCTCAGTGGATGTCCTATGATGGCCCCAGTCTGCCAGGCGCCTTTTGTGTGTGTGTGTGTGTGTGTGTGTGTGTGTGTGTGTGTGTGTGTCGCCACTGGGGACCTGCCCCCAGCCGCATCTGAGGCTCAGAGCAGTCCTCCTATGTGTGTCTACCTGCTGGGGGCCTGCCCCCAGGCACACTGTGGAGGCTTGGAGCAGGCACCCCCTCTATGTTGATCTCTCAAACTCTTGCCCTTCCCTGCATGTTGTTCTCTTTTTTGAGCTGTGGCCAGGGCTGGGTGCTGCCTGCCTCCCAAGCTTGCTTACTGCCCATCTTCTTCCAGCCACCAGAAAGCAGGGAAAACCCCGCCTTGTGGTCAGGCCAGCCTTTCCTGCTCCCTGACCCCCAGAAGGGACCTGGGGAGCCGCCAAACAGGCCCCCAGCCCCCAAGAGCTTGCTTTCCCGCTCCCCAGTGCCCCCCAAAGGGCCTGGGGAGCTGCCAAGCAGGCCGTCGACTCTTTCCCACTCACCAGTCCCCTGCTGCCTTCCTTTCCCACTCCCTGGTGCCACCAAGGGGTCTGGGGAGCTGCCAAGCAGGACCCCGGCCACTTCAGCCTTGCTTTCCTGCTCCCTGGTGCCCTGCAAAGGGCCTGGGCAGCCGCCAAGCAGGCCAAGACACCCCTGCCGCCTCTTTCCTACTCATGGGTCCTGGGTCCTGTGCTGTTCCGCCCTGCAGCCGCTCTGTGCACTTGGGAGGTCCCTCAGCTCGGCCTGTGCCCTCTCACAGTCTGGGACCCCTCGGGGGATGTCCACCTGCTGGCATGCCTGACCAGCCTGGGTGAGGGGCTGATGGCTACCTCCAGACTGGCCAAGCCCCCCAGGAACGTCCCTCACCTCATTGGGTTGTGGCCAGCATGGGTGACGGGCTAATTGGCGCTTTCAGGCTTTCAGGCTGCCCACAGCTCCCAATGTCCCAATGTCCCAGCAAGGCTGGCTGGATGCAGGTTTCTGGGGTTCGTTTATCTTCTATAATTGATGCACTGTTCCTTTAAGCCGGCCTACGAATCCTCCTCTGCTTCACCTCACGGAGTCTATAATGACACAATGTTACTCTTAGGCCTGCTGTTTCCTTCAGCTCCCGAGGATTCTATGATTTATACTCTGTTGCAAACTTGTGTTTGGCTTGAGCAGGATGAGTGGAGCTTTAAGCGGAGCAGGCGGCAGTTTCACTTTCACTCCTGCCGCAATGAAAGCTGCCGTTTACTCAGGTCCGTGAGTGGCAGCCTCCATGTTGGCTGGGCTAATTTGCATATAGCCACTCTGATTAGCTGGTGGGCGTGGCTTACCCCCATCTCGGAGAAACGGTTAATTTCAATATTACGCTTTTATTAGTTAAGATGGCTTGAAATCCACAATTACTGAATTGTAAAACTCTATACTGGCTTGGTACATTAAACCTCAAAATGAAATCCTACTGGAAATGGAAAATAATTACAGAAAATTTACACTGACAAAAATGAATACCTTAAAAACATTACACACCAGTCATTTCCACATCCTGTCTAGCAGGCAGTGATCTTTTTATATAGGCTCAGTGGTCAACCTAAGAACCAGGAGGTCATGTTTGGATTCCCAGTCAGGTTACATGCCCAGGTTGTGGGCTTGATCGCCAACAGGGGGTGTGCAGGAGACAGCCAATCAATGATTCTCATCATTGATGTTTCTATCTCTCTCCCCCTCTCCCTTCCTTTCTGAAATCAATAAAAAAATATATTTTAAAGTATTTCATATTAATTAATGCACTATACCTAGTTGAGGTTGTAATAGTAAGTAGATGACAAAAAATAAAATATTTAACAATTCCACTTGCTTCTTTTAGGTGAAAACACCATGCTTTCATTACCAGAAAAGGGTCCTAGAGAGTCATTCTGATTAAATACAAATCCTATTCCTGTAAAGCCTTTATCAGAAAAGATATTTCTTTTCCTTCCCTTTTTTTTCACTTTTATTACAACTCGAAGTTTCATCATTTAATACATAATTTTACTTTTCAACAAGAGTGTAATCACTCTTTAATTAAAGGTAATGAAAACCCGGGACATAAGTGTTTTACAGCTCTACTTAAAACATAAATTTTAGCTTTAGAACGAAAGCCACATTCAGCCTGATTCTAATTTTAAAACAAAACTGCTGTCAGGCTAAAGCTGTACATGGTGCTATAACTTTTGAAAAGCTAATTTGGTGGAATGCTGCCTAAGAAAACATCATGAAAAACCATAAATCATTAAAAATTCTATGAAAATTTCACCAAATTACCATCTAATAAAGAAGAGAGTACGTAGTCACTCTTATTCCTGAAAACATAAAACAACTGAAAGAGCCTTGCATTATGTCTGATGCTTTTGTTTCCTTGCAAGGGGAACTATACTTTGTTATTTCATGGATTCCAGTCAGGCATATAAACATTATGAAATTTATAAAATTATTTGGGAAAACTACAAAAAGCAATGACTCATAACAGAAAAATAAAGACTTTCTGGGTGGGGAGGGGAGAAAGAGTAAGAGGACAATACTGTGGCTGGATGGGTGGATAAAAAAGATGTGGAATATATACACACAATGAAATACTCAGCCTTAAAAAGGAAGGAAATCCTGCCATTTGCAACAACGTGGATAAACCTAGAGGACATTACGCTAAGTGGAATAAGCCATATGCAGAGAGACACGTGCTGCATGATCTCACATGTGGAATCGAAAATACTCAAACTCAGAGAAACAGAGTAGAACTGTGGTTACCAGGGGCTGAGAGGAGGAGAGAAATGGGGAAATGTGGTCAAGGGGTACAAAGTTCCAGTTATGCAAGAGAAGTTCTGAAAATTTAATGAACAGCAGTGTGACCAAGGTTAACAATACTGTCTTGTATACTTGAAATTTGCTAAGAGTTATCATCATGCAAAGAATACACACACAAATAGTAACGACTGAGGTGATGGATATGTTAATTGGTTTGATCATGGTGAACACCTCACAATGTATACATATATCAAATCGTCAAGTTGTGCATCTTAAATACATACAATTTTTATTCACAATTAGACCTTAATAAAACTAGAAATAAGAGGTCAATAGCCTTTCGACAAAGAACTGAGTTTATTACCACACACTTTCACTAAAGGACCAAAAGAAGAAAAATGGTTTCAGAAAGATCTTGGACAAGATGGAATTGAGATTTTAAAAAAATAGTAAATATGTACACAAAGCTAAACAAGCATCATTCTATTAAATGATAATAATGGCTCAGATTGGGACAAAAGATCATTTGAAACTGAATTAGTGGACAATGATAATAGTAAGACATAAGGGATGAGGGAAGGGTGATTATATTTAAGCATTAAAGGTATCTGCTGATGCTTTTAAGAGTAACCACTAAAATGAAAGCTAAACTTTCCAACTCAACAGAAGAAGAAATGGAATTTTTTCAAAAGTCTTAAAGTTAAACAAGACATGAATAGTTCCTGACCTTGAGGAGCTCAGAGTCTCCTCAAGGGAACTCTGAATGCAGGGAACAAGCAAATAAAGACATAATTGTACTGACGTGGTTTTTTTTCTTTTTTATTGATTTCAGAGAGGAAGGGAGGGGGAGAGAAAGATAGAAACATTAATGATGAGAGAGAATCAATGATTAGCTACTGGGGATCCAGCCTGCAATCCGGGCATGTGCCCCTGACCAGAATCGAACCTGGGACCCTTCAGTCTGCAAGGTGATGCTCTATCCACTGAGCCAAACTGGCTAGGGCTACTGACAATGTTTTGAATGCATGATAAGGTCAAGTACTGATGAGGACACTGGGATATGGGTTGCAATAGTCACAGCTCATATGAGTGTAAATTGGTTCAATTGCTCCAAAGGGCCACTTGCCATTGGCTCCCCTGGTATGCCCCCCTCACTGCCATGCCCTTAGAGCCATTCATTCACCCATGTGCAGGTCTGTGCAAAGGACATACATATGGGCATACTGCTATAGCACTGCGTGAATACCAAGCCCCAGAAACTACCTAAATAGCCATTAATAAAAGAATGGGCAAACGTGCTGTTTAGCCATGACAGAGAATATTTTTCCTCACTAAAAGGAAGACAAGGTAGATGTACTATGTTCTATTATCAAATATCTAATATCAAATACTCACCCTACACACACTCTTTCACACACACACACACACACACACCAGCATCACCACCTCCTCCCAGGCAGGGCTCGTCCAAGCCCAGGAGAGGGCTCTGGCACCTCACAGATGAGTAAGTGTGAGCTGCACGGAGCTGAGCGAGGTCAGGCACACAGAGAGGGGTCAGGAGAAACAGAGAGATGAAGAGCCAGGAGAAGCTTCCAGCAGAAAGAGAACAAGAGGGGAAGAAAGTTCCTGGCTGACACTATGGGGATGCATTGTCCACAAGCAAAGGGCAGACGGAGAGGAGAAACCCAAAGACTCAAACACAGCAGCTGCAAAGGTGTTCACACTCCACCCAGGCCCACATCCAAGGGGATCGGTGCATTTGGAACCAGACCCACCTGAGGGTAGGAAGAGAGGCTGGAAAAGGCCCAGGCAGCAAGCCCCGCCCTCGCCTCCTTCCCACACTATCAGCTCTTGTCTTCCTGTTTGACCAAACTTGTCAAGTGTGTTTTTGAAAGCTCCTATCTTTGGGAAGAGTTATGGGGGAGGGAGGACTGCAGATATCAGGGGCCACAGTGACCAGCCAGCCCATAGCTCCGCTCTTCTGCCTTGAACTCCCAGAGGGGGCAGGTCTGCAGTGCTTGGGCTACAGGGCTCACTTCCTATGAGGCTTCTCTCTCACGGAAGGCCTAAAGGTTACATAAGTCTCAGGGGGGTGAGGGTGTCTGTATGTGTGCGTCTGTCTGCCTGTCTGTGTGTGTACATGCCCATGTATGTGCATTCTCCACTTCGACTCCTACCTGGCCACATATGAAATGGTCTCCCACTATGTGCTGGGAACTGTTCTGGACACTGGAGATCAACCAGCTTCTTCCCATGTCTGAGTCCTGCCTACCGTTCATGCCTCTTCACTCACCATTCTGTGCTTTAATATGGAATGTTAGTACATCCTACACACGACAGGCTGCTTCTCGTGGCCATGCCTTCACTCAGTGCTGTTCCTGCTGCCTGGGACTCCTTTCCCCTCCTACCTGGTTAACATTTTTCTGTCTTTCAGATTTGGCTGGGTGGTACTGTCTCCAAGAAGTCGTCCCTGTCACCCCTCCATCCCTAGCTGGGCTAGGTGTCTCTCTTCGGGACTTCATCATGTTCCGGGCTTATGTCTACTGTGAAATATACAGCAATTCTAAACCAACATTAAAGGAGTGCATCCTGTGTTCCAGGAGTTGTACTCAGAAGTTAACATGTATTAATGTATTTAATCTTCATAATATGCCTATGAAATGGGATAGTTTCTAGCTCCTGAAAGCTATTCTCTCTCTCTCTCTTTTTTACTAACTTAGCTCTAATGCTGTTGGGAATAGCAATGTGTCCAGCTTAATAATCACATCTCATTCCTAATCTTGCAATTAAATTCTGACCAATAGGATGCAGGTAGAAGTTGTTAGGGGAGAGTTATGGGGAAACTCTTCCAAGGGTGACTGATGCAACCGGAAAGCACATGTTGCCCTTCTCCTTTAATCCTTCTTCCAGCCTGGAATGTTAACATGATGGCTTGAGCCACAGCAGTCATCTTGTAACCACGAGGCAATCTTGAAAAGAAGGCCAAAATGACAGAATAGAAAAAGAGAAGTAAGTTCTACATTTGATATGGCCAAGTAAACTCCTATTGGACCAAACCTCTGGACAAAATTAAAAATACAATTATCTAAAGTCACTGGAGCATGAACAAAGGCAGATCCTGCATGGGAGTTGATATTTGGAATAAGGGATGGGGAACAGGCTCTCATTTTCATGGCTTTTACTTGAACATAGTTCCCAGTCGGCATAAGCAGACACCGAGCGGAGAGCACCGTGTTGGGGACTAAAGCTCTTATACAAACCCTCAGTTTTCTAGGTTAAACAACCAAAGGAGAAAGCTTGGGGACACCTTAGCTGCTGGAAAGTGAAAGGGTAATTCTAGAAAGGAGAGAGCCCAAGAAAATGAGCCCGAATTCTATGCATAAACTGTTAACCTTCCCCACCCCCCCCCCCCCCCCCCCCCCCCCCCCCCCCCCCCCCCCCCCCCCCCCCCCCCCGAGTGAGTGCTGACCCAGCCTTCACGGAGCAGGCTGGGGGGAGAGAACTCAGGATGATTTGCATTGCTGACTCAGAAACAGAGTTTGCCATTTGAGTCCAATCAAGTTGATTACCAGCTATAACAAAAAAATCAATACACTCCATAAGAATATAACAAAGCCCAGTGCCTCCACAATATTACACACACAATGTCCAGGCTACAATAAAAAAGATTAGTCAACGTATATGAAGAACAAAAATACATGACCAATTTGCATGAGACAAGACACAGATGTTGGAATTAGCAAAGATTGTAAGGGCGTTATTCTATTTATGATCAAGGATGTAAAGAAAGCACAGTTACAAGTAAAGATGGGAAAGGATGCTTGTGCTGCTGCCTTTGGGTGACTGTACCTGGAGAAGATGGGATACCGTGCAGAGTCGGGATTGAGAAGAGAGAAAGAAAGACTGGAGAAAGGAGGGAAATAAAGAGAAGAGAAAGGAAAAAAGAGGGTGAGGTGAAGAGGGAGAAAAGTACCCAACAGAAGGGGTTATAATGGCTTCAGAACAGCATCCTGAGAGGGGACAGCTGTCCCTGCATCCTGACCACTGTGACCCAACAGTCACCCTTTTCCAGGTCCTCATGCTGCCACTTCAGGAGCACTGTTCACCCTGTGACCCTCAAACTCCAGCTTCCTCTGAACCTGCTGCATCCAGGCAGGGACATTCCAACACTCATGCAACATGCACGGAGAGTGAACGGAAACAAACACGACCTTATTATGAAGTAGGAGAGTTACAGGACTCGTCCTGTACAACTGTAAAGCCCCTCCCATCCCCGCTCCCAGCTTCCATCCACGTGGTGGGCACCACCATCAAGCCTGAACCCACATGGACTTGCACCCAGGAGGGCTCCATCTGGGCAGTCAGGCTACCAGCACTGCCCAACCACACCTTCATGTTGAGGTGCAACAGGACTATGTTTGTGTTGCAAGTGGTCTTGGAAGGACCTTGGGTATACACAGATTCACAAAGTAGTCAACGTATGGTTTCTGCAAACACAACACCCAATTTGTAATCCTTTGTTCACTGGCAGCAGCAAACAGAACAAACATAAACTTCAGCACCTAAGTCACATTCACCCCCTTGCCTCAGGCACCTTCACAGCTGATTTCTTCCCCTCATACTGGTTCTATGGGATTTCAGCACAGTCTTCTTTCACTTTACATAGGTGAGAACAGGCCAACAGAACATACAAGATGGATTTCATTATGTACAATGATGTACAAAAAATAGCAAATGTATGACTACAACCCAGGGGTCCTGTGCCCCAGCTAGAGTTCTGTCACGCTAACCAGAAAGGCAGGTGCCTTCCCCACATCCCATTGTGTCATCCCACCCTACTGCTGCTTGTGATATAGGCATGCTCATCTCCACTCAGCTATGAGCTCTTAGCGGGTAAGAACTGTGTCCCTTCACTGCTGTCTCCAGCAGCCAGCACAGAGCAGACAGAGACTTGGAAGGATGATGTAAGGCTTATATCAGCCTTGGGAAGCGAAGACTGAGCTGCAGGGCCCAGCAGACCTTCTCCAGCAGTCACCCCTTCTCTCCCAACAAGCCTGTGACCGCAGCCACCCCAGTGTTGGAGACCACCAGCATAAACACAACACATGTCATCTTTAGGCAAAGGAAATTGAAACCAATGAACTCAGTTGGCCACCTTTTTTTTTTTTTTTTTTTAACATCCCTCTAAAAACAGTTAGGCAGAGCAATTGGTTCAGAACCTGGGGAGCTGGAATGCATTTAGGGGGCTGAGGTTGTCCAACCGGAACCTGCACATCCACAGACCCCACCTCATGTCCCAGGCCCTGACACACTGATTGAGCCGGGACAGGAAGAGTAACTGGCGGGTGATTGCAGACTATCCAGTGTCAGCTCATTGTTCCGGGAGGAAGCTGTCAGGACCAGACCTCCCGGGAGTGCCTGGGGCTTCTGGTTCTTATTTTTCCCTGTATAGGTGGGAGGTTGTTGGGGGGGTGGGGAGGGCAGGGGAGAAAGCCATCATCCTTTCCCCCACCCAATCGACACTCCAGCCCAGGGTCACATTCCCAACTCCCAAGGCCTCAGATGAGGGGAACAGTGGCCACCCAATGCTGTTTTTCCCTGGGGTTCCCTTAAGAAGTAAAGTTGTGTGCTTTTTAATTTTGGTAAGAAAAATGAACGTCAGATCTACCTTCTTAACAACTTTCTAAGTGTACAATATGGTTTTACTGACTGCAGGTACACTAGAAAAGCAGTCCTCTAGAACTTATTCCTCTTGCTTCACTGAAACTTCATGTCCAATGATTAGTGATTCCTCGTTTCCCTTCTGCCCAGCCCCTGGAAACCACCATTCCATCCTTTGAGTCTATGAATTTGGCTATTTTAGGTATCTCAGATAAGTAGAATCCTGCAGTATTTATCTTCCATGGTTGGCTTATTTCACTTAGGATAATGTCCTCAAAGTTCATCCATGTTGTCGCATAGTGTATAATTTTCTGAAGGCTGAGTAGTATTCCATTATAAGTATGCATCACGTTTTCTTATCCATTTACCTGTGGATGGACATATATATTGTTTCCTCATCGGGCTATTGTGAATAGCTCTGCAGCAAACATAGGAGTGCTAATATCTCCTTGACATCTTCACTTCAATTCTTTTGAATAAATACACAGAGTGGGTTCACTGGTTTCATTTTTTTAATGTTGAGGAACCTTCACACTGTTTTCCATAGTGGCTGCGCCATTTTGCATTTCCAACAGTCTGCATGGGTTCCAGTTTCTCCACATTCTTGCCAATACTTGTGTCTTTCATTTTTTGACAACTGCCATCCTGACAAATGTGAAGTATTAATCTCATTTTGATGTGTATTTCTCTGATGATTAGTGATGTAGAGCATCTTTTCATATACCTGATGGCCATTTGTGTGCCCTCTTTGGAGAAATGTCTATTCAAGTCCTAAACCCATTTTTTAACCAGGTTATTATTTTTATTGCTATTGAGTTATAGTACTACTTATTTTGAGGTTAACCCGATATCAAATATATAATTTGCAAATATTTTCTCCAAGCTTTTGTCTTTTAAATACTGTGGAAAGAAATTTTAAAACCTACAAACAAATGCAAAAACATTTACATTCATGGACTGGAAGACTTAATATGGTTGGGTTGTTTTGTTTATCAATATCCAATTGCTTTACCATCATTTTTGGCAAACACAATGCTTCCCCCACCACATTGCAGTCACACCTTTGTCATAAATCAAGAAACTTCATATTGGTTTTTTCTCTCCTGTTCCATTAGTTTATTTGTCCATCCTTATGCCAATACTACACTGTCATAATTACTGCAGCTTTATAGTAAGTCTTAAATCCTAGAAGTGAAAATCCTCCTTTGTTCTTATTCTTCAAGATTGCTTGACCACTCTAGGTCTTTTGCTTTATTATATAAAATTAAATTTCTCAATATTTAGCCCCAAAACATTCTGTTGGAAAGTTGACGGGGGTTGAATTAAATATAGATCAAGCCCTAACCGGTCTGGCTCAGTGGATGGAGCGTTGGCCTGAGGACTCAAGGGTCCCAGGTTCGATTCCGGCCAGGGGCATGTACCTTGGTTGCGGGCACATCCCCAGTGGGGGGTGTGCAGGAGGCAGCTGATCGATGTTTCTCTCTCATCAATGTTTCTAACTCTCTATCATTCTCCCTCCTCTCTGAAAAAATCAATAAAATGTATTAAATAAGTATCAATTTGGAAAGAACTGACATTTTAAGAATATTGAATTTCCCAATCCATAAACAAGAAGCATCTCTCCATTTATTTAGGTCTTCTTTAAGTTTTTTCAACACTTTTATAGTTTTCAATGTGGAGGTTTTATACATTGTTAATCAGACTTATTTTAGATATTTACTTGTTGATGCAATCGTAAATAGTATCACTTATAAAATTTCATTTTCCAATTTCTGGTTACTAGTTATAGAAATATAAATAACCAAGCTTGGTACCATTTCCTTACAGAAACTGCTATTTTCTTTGCTGAGAAGAATAAGAAGAAGGAAGAGGAGGAAGAGAAGAAGGAGGAGAAGAAAGAGGAGAAATAATATAATAATTTTAGTATATTGCCTTTATATCCAGGAGTCTTACTATATGTACTTATTAATTACATTACTTGCTTATAAATTCTTTTAGATTTTCTAATATGTACTCATTTCACCTGCAAATAGGATTTGCTTGCAAATCCTCTCCTCTCCTTGCACTGTCAAGGCTCCTGAGTGCAATAATGAAAGTGGTGACAGTGGACACCTCTGTCTGGCTTTCAGCCTCACAAGGAAAGTGCCCAATATTTCAGCATAAGAATGTTACAGGGGGTTTAAGTTAGCTGTATAGGTTTTTCTTTAGATACCCTTTATCAGATTGAGGACCTTCCTTTATATTACCAGTTTGATTAGAGTTTTTATTATAAATTGATGCTGAATTTTATCAAATACCTTTTCTACATCCACTGAGCACAAGTAGTACCACAATTCACATCATGATGAACTCTTCAGAGTAGAGACTTAAAATAACAGATGCTGGGGATTATTATCACCCCTTAGGAATGTCTATATGGAAATGGAAACATCGCATGATGGGGTTGGTGGAGAGGCAGAGAAAGTCTGTTACTAAGAGAACTTTGCCTACCAGAGATTGAGGGAAGGTGTCCTTTTTCATTCCAAATTTTTGAAATGTTACTGTTTTGGTGTCCGTTTTTATTTAACCATCTGTTGCTAATGTTGATGTCACCCAGGCATTAAATCCAGAGTTGTGTTTCTTGGGTCTCCCCACCCTAAGGAGAAAGAGCAGCTGGGTCTCTAGGGGTCCAGATTCCCCCATCTCCAGCCTCTGTGGGGAAAGTGGCTGAACTGTGCCTGTAGAAGAACCAAGAAAGGGCATCCCCTTCCTCTCCCTTTATTCCCTGCAGGTCCCCAGGATCCTCTGGTGCCACCTCAGCATTCAGAATCAACTCTTCAGGCCCCGTCCACCTATTTCCTCCCTCCCACCCAAAGCAGGGTACAGGAGATGTGGAGAGTAAGAGTAGGGTGGGATTGGGAATGTTGCTGAGTGATCTCGAGGTCCAGGAAAGCCCACCATGGAGGGTGCCTTCCCAGCCCAGACCCAGGAACCTGGACACTTGCTTCCCTGGGAGCACGTCATACTTGAGGGAAACTTCAAACAACTTCATTAGCAGGGCTGGAGACTGATCTGCAGAAATTAATAAACATCCTAACACCTCCAGATGCTACAATCTGAGCACAAATTGTCACAAATTGTCACAGACTAAAGAGGGTCAGTAAACTATGGGGGTTCGCTGCCCAGACCAGACCAGAGCTCCTTTCTCAGCCTTGCTAGTTCAAGGCCACCAGCTCCTGCTGAGGAAGATCTGAGTGTTGACAGAAACTCACTTTGAGCCATTGGGAGCTAACCCATGGCACACTGGGGTATGCTCAGTGACTCCCAATCACACCACTTGTGGTCTTTGTAAAGTCTCGACCTAAAGAGCCTGTCTCTCCAGACACTGCTAAGGATGATGCCTGATCCACATGCTTCTACCTGGATGCTACAGAAAAGAGCCTGGTGTCCAAACTGAACCACATCAACAAGTAGCTCCTCTGGGAGCTGACAGTCTTGCCGGGTGTGTTCTCTATTTCCATCCTCAGAGCTTTAGGCCAGGAATTTCCCCCTTATTAGCACCCTCCCTTCCCTCAATTTTTATACTTGCCAAGGAACCCAACTGGTTGATGTTCATCCTCAGCAACTGAGGCCCATGCCTCAACCTCAACAGCGGAAAGTGGCCCATCCTTCAAATGTCCCTCCCTCCACCAAGTTTCTTTGATCACTCAGTGATCAAGTCACTCCTTGAATTTGGGGACCATGCCATTCTCTTCCCATACCACACATTGTCCCATAACTGTCCTCTCGATTTGTTCAGTCCTTCTTTTCCCAATTGGCTTGAGTGCTCCTTGAGACCAGGGACCAGGTTTTACTGGTTTTGGTAGCAACTTCAGCTCCCTGAGCATTTCTGGGTACATTATAGGAAGACTGACAACCAAATGCTGCCTCCTGGACCATCCCTGGCCCCCTCACAATGCCTGGGATAGTCTGTGGGCCAGCACCTGGGATCCCCACCATCATTGGGCAGCAGGGTTCCAGCAGTCAAGCAGTGGGAAGTTAGTCCAACTCTGGGTAAGGAACTTTACCCTGGGAGCAAACTCCAAGAATGGCTATTTGGATAAGCTTTGGCCACGTTGTGGAAACTCAGAAGAGCTGGGACAGAGCCTTAGAAAACCCCACAGGGGCATGGGGCATGGACATCGCATTTGGCACACAGTGTGCTGGAGGAATGCAGCCAGCAAGACCGCCAGCCCGCCTGCTCACTGGCCACTCTGCCCGAAGTCCAACACGTTTGCAAAGCTTTGGCACAAGGCTGCTCCCATCCTTGCCGGCAAGGGTTTATGGATATTAAAAATGTGCTGATGTGAATCACCATGCAAACACGCTTCACTAGAAGTGCTGCGTGCAGGAACACTGCTCTTTTTATGGTCTCCTCCACCTCTGTTGGAAACGTTCGCCCACAGATGATGCGGAGATTAGTGGGGCGTCAGGCTGCTGCGTGTTTTTAGGCAGCCTGTCAGCTTCCATCAGCTACGGCTGGGACTGCAGAAGAGGCTGGGATGCACCTCAGTGCCCCAACCGGGGGCTCATGGGCAGAGTCTGGGGCAGGAAAGTGGCTTGAACGTGGAAGAAAACGTTCCCTAGTCAGACATGCTCTCAAGTACCCAGGCTGTAGCCATTGCCCAATGGGAATACAGTGGCCAAAACCTCTAGAGTACACCCTCGCAGGCTGGCGAACAGCATCTGTGAAAGTCCAAACCCTCCTTCTCTGGGACAGCCACTCTCACCCCCTCTCCCTGTAGGGTGGCCAGGTTCCACACAGTCCCATGGGAGCGGGGGAAGTGCACTAGAGGGCCCATACGCTCAGTGCAGGAAGGGATCAGCTGGATCAGACATTCTGAGAATGCCCAGGGTGTGGATTTGGGGGGAGATGCTCTAGGAGCCCCGTGGTCCTTCTGCGAGGCTTCAGTGAGTGCCAGAGCCGAGCCTTGAACCACTGCAAGGCTTTAAACAAACTGAGCCTAGGAGACAGCATCCCAGGTGGCAGGAAAGGCCTGTGCAAATGTGGGGAAGGGGGAAGGCACATTGAGAACCAGGTGCTTTCCCTCTCTGCTCACCCATTCTCTACATCGCCTTGTCCTCAAGCTGCCTCCAAAAATGACTGTCATCATCCCAGGCATCATATCCAAACACTCCATGTCCAGAAGCAGAAGGGGTCTTCTCTGCCTGTGTGTCCAGGAGCCAGTGTTGGGAGAGGAAGGCAATCTGAAGGAGGAGGCACTGGCAAGGGATGGAGCCTGTCTTGGCCTATCTCTGACCCCCCATCCCAGTGCCAACAGTGACCATCTGGCCCACTGTGCCATGCGCTGTTCTCAGTGTGGTCTGGACTCCCCACTGCAGAGGGCGAAGGCTCCATCCCATACAGCTCTGCCCACAGTCTAGCAAGCTGTTTGGCTCACAAAAGACCCTAAGGACCGCACCTGGAAAACAGGGAATCACAGCACCCATCCTCACTATGTCATATTCTAGCTAAATTATTTTAATTCTCACAGTGAGGTGGGGCACTATTTTATCCCCAGGTGGGGAAACTGAGACAGGGAGTATTAAATAACCTCCTCAATGCCGCACTTGTAGCAAGTGGCAGAATGAGACGTGAACCATTTCTGTCGGCCTTGGAGCCTAGGCCCCCCTACCTGAGAAGGCCTCGTACTTTCCATCTACAATAAGTACCTTCAAATCCAGACTCTTAGAAGAGAGCTCAGCTTGTGAGTGCACAGCACAGCAGAGCCGGGGGAGACTTTGGCAGCACCGTCCATCTCCCTGCTATCCCCAGGTCCTCCTTGCCTGCCATTCTGTTTCTGAGAAGGGAATAGGCCTACACAGGGGTGAATGCCCTTCTCCAGTGCTGCCCGATTCTGCACCCCACCCCCCAAGTCTCCTGGGAATCTGATGATGGCATCAACCCTAATCAGCACTGGTGACTAGGAGGGACTAACCCTGGTACCACAAAGAGTTGGTAAAATTTCAGCCAAAGGCCTTAGATAACCTGGTACTCTTCCTTTGGGTTAAATACTGGCTTTCTTATCAGCTTCCTAAAATGCTAAAAACACCTTCAATGCCACATTTATTTCCATTTGACCACCCAAAAGCATCTTGGGTTGGTCTAACCAACCTCAGAGACCGCTCAGCAAACCTAGAGCAGGTGAAGAATATATGGCAGCCTTGAAATCATACACCACGGGGCCATGTGGCTGCCCTAGGTGGGGAGAGGGGCCGGAGCCCGGGCTAAAGGCAGACCCAGGCTTCCTCAGAGCTTCTCCCTCACCGTCAGTTTGGTGCCGTTGATGCCTACAGTTGCTGAATTTCACTTTCCATCTGGCCTCCTGGCCAGGCCACTGAGAGAGGCCAGGTGGTGGGGCTCGAGGACTGTCATCGAAATGAAGCCCCTCAGCACTAGAGAACAGGATGTGAAGAAAAGTCAGCAACTGCTCAGGGACCCGAGTGCAGCAAGAAGCATTCCTTTCGTTCCAGGAGAGACCAGGTCTGGAATGGCTCAGGGACACCTGTCTATCCCCAGGGACGGGCCACCTGAGGCTCAGGAAGAACTGGGGGAGGCCTCATGAAAGGAAGGATCCATGTGGTGGCATTTCCTGAGGCTCATTTCCCACCCAGGCGTGGTATGATGCTTTGCCAAGTCCCCCTTGTACCTTCTATAAGCTTTTGAGGAGGGTTTGCCGTGTGTATCCTGAGTTTTCGCTAGAAGCCAGGAGACCTGCATTCAGGTCCTAGATTTGCCCCATTCTCACTGTGTGACCTTTGGAAATTCCCTTTTCACTCTCCAGGCCTCTGATTCCTCGTGTGTCAAACACAGGAATGAGGAAAGCAGGTATTATCCATATCCAAGGAGACATATATATTGGATGCATTCAATGTTCCTGCTGTCTTATGTACATTATTTCTTTTAAGCTCTGCAAAACTTTGTATTAATTGAGCTTGACATTTTACTGAGGGTTTGCTACTAGCCAGGCCTTGTGCAGGGCTCTTTACATGTACTAATCCACTTAATCCTCACAATAATCCTGTGATGTAGATCCTGTTATTATCTCCATGTTCTAGAGAGAAAACTGAGGCACCAAGCACTTCACTTTCCAAGTCATACTGCTAATGGGTGGGGAACTTGAACCCAAGCTGCACAGCTCCAGAGCACACAGGCCACTGTTCTGCTGCCTCGTGCAGTTTCTGCATGACATGGAAACAGAAACAGCATCCTCCTCAGGGAGTTGTGAGTCTGAGCTGAGTGGCAGAGCTGCATGCAATACAGAGATGTGCTCAATGAGAGTGACCTCTCTGTCGCACTGTTATTAGTATTAAGTATTATTATTGTCCCCTTTCTCGGGTCCCGGGTTCAACTCTAGGACCTGCAGGGCTCGGAGAGGTGAGGTGCAGACCCAGATCTCCAACCCTGACAGCACTGTCCACCCCATCTCTCCTGCCTGCTCCTCCTTCCATTCATTCAGCTCAAGGCAGCCTCAGCCAAGGCCCGAAGAGTGACCTGACTGCTTTCCTCATTCCCAGTCTTCTTCCCTCTGGTGCAGTGCTCGGTCACAGCTTAGGGCGAGGCCTTTCTGCAGGGCACCGCAGTCTGTGGACAGCACATAGGAGTGGAGTTCTAAGAGAGGACTCCCAGGAGCAGTCAGAGGCAGAGGTCAGAGGTCATGGAAGGTCTTCTGAAATCCCCCAGCCCAGCCCATTTCCTGGGATTGTTGATGCCTATGGCCACCCCCTCAAAGCCCAGCAGGCCATGAGTCTGGGAGGATGTCTAACCTCAGGTTTTTTTGGTAGATAAAGATTTGCTGAATTAAAAAAAAAAATATATATATATATATATATATATATATATATATATCTCCTTTTGTTTTAAAAGGTGGCTTAAATATATATAAATCTCCATAGTATCCCTTAATATTTCCATATATATTCTCCCAGATCTTTCCCATGGTAAAACAAACTTCTAAAAATAAAAAATAAAAACTACCATATGATCCACCAATTCTACCCTTGGGTATATATCCAACAGAAATCAAATAACTATCTCAGAAAGATATCTGCACCTCATATCCATGTGGCATCATTCACAATAGTCAAGACATGGAAACAACTGAAATTTCCACCCGCAGATGAATGGAGAAAGAAATGTACATTTATTTCTACATCATGTGCTACAATGTCCTACACCATGCAACAACATGGGTGGACCTCTATGCTTAGTGAAGTAAGTCAGACAGAGAAAGACAAACATTCTATAATCTCACTTGTATACGGAATCTAAAAAAAATGAACTCATAGAAACAGAGAACAGGTTGCTGGGTTACCAGAAGTGGGGGTTGGAGGTGGGTGAAATGGGTGGAGTTGTTTAAAAGGTACATACTTCCAGTTATAAAATAAATGAGCCCTGAGGATGTAATGTACAGCATCGTGAGTTTAGTTAACAATGCTGTATTTTTTTTATTTGAAAGTTGCTAAGATAGGAGTTCTTGAAAGTCCTCATCAAAAGAAAAAATTATAACTATGTGAGATGATGGATATTAACTAAACTTATTGTGGCAATCAAATCATTATGTTGTACACCTTAAACTAATAGAATGTTATATGTTAATTATATCTCAATGAAACTGGGGGGAATAAAAATATAATTTGTTTTAAAACTTAATATGACTACAGTTTTATATCCATTTTCCCCCCCACTAACTTTTACAAGGCCTAAAGTTCTTCATATGACCTAAAACTTGGCAAAGCTTTGTTGTGGCAGACACAGCACATTAGCTACTCAACAGCCATTTTGTCTGATGACCCACCCTTACAGTCTTAACTTGCTTATTTAAAAAACTGGAAAGTCACCCTGGTTTGGCTCAGTAGATAAGAGTGTCGACCAAAGGGTTCTGGGTTCGGTTCTGTTCAAGGGCCTGTAACTTGGTTGCAGGCTCCTCCTCGGCCCAGGTTCTGGTCGGGGTTCATGCAGGAGACAACCAATCAATGTTTTTCTCACATCAATGTTTCTCTCTGTCTTTCCCTCTCTCTTCTAATCTCCCTAAAGGTAAATGGAAAAATATCCTCAGGTGAGGATTAACAAAACAAAAAAACCCAGAAAGTCAAAAAGTCTTACCTTCCCAGAGTCCTTTGCAGATGGGGCGGCCATGTGACACAGTTGTGGCCAATAGATGAAAGCCGAACTCACTGGGTGGGTCTTCTGGTAAAGCCGAAGTCAGAGCTGGAGGAGCAGAAACCATCCTGCGACCTAAGGATGAAAGCAGGAAACCAGGTGAAATTGGGTTCTTAACAATATCTGGGGCTGCTGCACCAGCTTGGAACTGCCTACATCAGGACTTGTTATTGGGTGACAAACAAACTCATGTGTTAAGTCCACATGGTCACATTTTCAGTTCCTTGCAGCTGAATGCAACCCTGAATGCAAAATATTCTATCATATGGGTGTATCGCAATGTAATGTTAAATTCCCTACTGGTATACTGCTACTATGAATAGCAATGCAATGAATAGCCCTCAACACATTTTTCTGTTTCTCCAATTATTCACTTTAGCTTTATTCCTGGAAAAGAAATTACTGGTCCAAAGAGCAGGTAGTTTCTGGAGGATTTTTTTGTTTTGTTGTTTTCCTCTGGATGCAGCTTTCAAACGCCCATGCAGGCAATGTCATGCCATTGATACTTCTGCCAGCTGCAGGTAAGTCAGGCTGACTTACAGGCCACTTCCTGAAGCAGAAGCTGAGTCGGTCACTGCCCGTTAAGGGTGACTGCCCCCAGTGTTGCCCTGACAAGGAGGCCTATGTGTGATCAGAGCCTTGGAGGGGCTGGTTCTGATCACAGAAGGGCCTGCTGCTTTCCCTGCTAGCTGCAGCTTCTGCTGAGGCTCCCATCCCCAAAGGCTGAAAATTCTAGCTCAGGGTCTCTCGACCTCTGCATATTGAAGTTTGGGGATGAATTATTCTTTGTTGTAGGGGCTGTTCTGTACATAGTAGAATGTTTGGCAGCGCCTCTGGCCTCTACTTACTAGCCGCCAATAGCATCTGCCCCCCAGGTATGATAAGCAAAAATGCCTCCACCTTGTCAATTGTCCCCAGGGGGCAAAATCAGCCCCCAGCTGAGAACCACTGGTCTCCCCTAAAACCTGCTTAAGGAATAGCTCAGTTCCCAGCAGACTGGGTAGGTGTATGACCAGAGGTAGAAAAGACTGTAATCGGTAAGGGGGTGGGTGTCAGGCTGGCATCCAAGACAGACAGAGCATCCGCTGACCCCCACAGTAAGTGTCCCTGTGACCAAGAGGCTCCAAAAAGCAAACCCATAAAGCAACATGGCACAAAAGGAATCCAGAGCCGTCTGCTCTGGGGGCCTCACAGTCATGCAAGGACACCCCATAGTGACTCATGCGGTTACTGCTGGCTTATTTAGATTTTTTTGAACCTCTTAACACCTCCAATGTGCTATCAAAAATTCTTGCATTTGAAAGTGTACCAGGTTGCAAACCACAATTCCAGCTTGAGCTCTGCAAATTCCCCTCCCCCACCTCGTAATGAGCGATTATTTTATTTGCTACAATAGCAAACACACACAGACGTGATCCTTGCTTTCCCAAAGTGCAGTCAGTTAAGGAAGTTAGACTATTAAGCAAGAGATTGCAAGAGCAAGAAGGATGATCTGGGCTTTAGTTTGCTCATCTGCCAAGTGACTTGGATCCACGGTTTTCCAACCTCTCGGGGTTGCTGGGTGACCATGGGTAGTGTTTGTGGAGCTGCCCTGAGGAAAAGGCAGACCTAGACAAGGCAAGGCAGAAAGTAAGAAAAGAGATAGCAAGTGAATTCTATTGGCACAAAGAAAAGGAAGCAGATGTTGCTTAAAGGCAGTCCCTCTTTCTGTCTTTATGGGCTCCTGGGTGAATGAAATTTCATCATTCTAGTCGTGTGGGGTGGAGACCCTAAAATCAAAATGACTTAAACAAGATAGATGTTTATTTTGCTCTCATGTAAACATCTGAATCAGAATGGCCTCTCTGCTCCAAAAGTCACTGGGGCCCAAGTTCTTTTTCCCTTGTTGGTCTCCCATCCCTAGAGTGTTGCCCTCATCTGCTTGGCACAAGACAGCATTCCAGCCAGCATGGAAGAAGAAGGGGGAAGGAGGGCACGCTTATGTCCTTCAAGGGCGTAAGTCAAAAGTTGCTCCAATGATGTGCCAGAGCTGGATCCACTGATTCTGAGATGGTCATGCACATGTGTTCATAACTCATAATTATAGCTTAAAATCAGCTGTGGCAAGAGTGTTTACATCATGGACATTGGCAAACATGACAATCTGCTTTATTTTCCCTTAAGATACATTTTTTTAAATTACCAGCAAGCCTTCACACACTTTTCTGCTCACAAGAGACAAGATCACTGCTTAGCTGCAAGGGAAGCAAGAAATATAGTCTCCAGTTGTAGTCATGTGCTCAACTACAAATCTTATTGCTGGGGAATAAAGGTAGAGCAGATACTGGTACAACTAGCAGATTCTGCCCCCAGACTAGTTGAGGGGATTGTGCCCAGGAGGTGAGGTCTAAAGTCCACAGGTGGTTTCAGGGACCTCTTCCTGGCAGACCACTTGGGAAACAGTCCAAATGGCTCCAGGCCAAAGGAAAGGAGCTCTTGGCTGGACCACTCCTAACACATGGAGGCCTAGGGTAAGAGTACAAATGGAGGCCAATCTGGTCGATGAGAAGCACTAACAAACACTGACCTGACACTTGCCAGATACAAAACCCCACCTCCTACTCACTGCCACAACTCACATGATTCTTCTGGGTTCTCTGGGCCCTGAAGCCCTTCCCAGCAGCCCCGAAGTGAGGGTAGACATCCCCCACTGCCCTGCTCAGGGCTCTCCCACTGCAGCAAGTTTCTACAAAATCCTCCCGCCAAATCTCCCTTTCTTCTCCCACTCCCTCAAGAATGAAGGGGTTTTTTAAGTCATGAAATCAGTTCTCCAGATTCCCTTTGAAAAATACTTACATATCCTGAATTGCTTCATCACTCATTCTACTATCTGATCTCTAATTGATCTTGGCAATTCAGCTGAAGCCACCAGTTCACCATCCTGCTCCTCTGCTCTTGTTAGCAGCTCCCTGAGACCCCGCAACTGTGGGCAATTGTAAATACACAATCCAAGCCATGGACATCACTGGTAAGTAACATTGATGACGAATTCAGGAGTCAATCTCCCCAAATTGACAGCTATCATAGTTCCTGGGTCTCCACCTCGGGCTCTGCTTTCTAAAGGCCTAGGCTCTGTCACCCCAAGTCTGTCCACCCACCTGAGCAGATTGCTCTTAGTCCCAGGCAAGCAGGGCTCCTGCCCTGAACCCCATGCACTCTACTTTACATGGCACTGCTGTGCTTCTCTGACTATACCCCTGACCCCAGAATAAGGAGGCCACAGATCCAACAGGACATGGCCACCTGCACATGATCCTCCTCTAGAGCACAGTTCAGGTCCCCAGGACTCAGGAATTCCTGAGCCTCCTTGCAGGGCCAGAGTGAGCTTCTTCCTTGCTCCATCCTCCAATGGCAAGATGAGGCCTGGTGTATGTACCTCTTGACCTGTGAGATGAC
Organism: Murina feae; assembly: GCA_004026665.1. Classification (NCBI taxonomy): domain Eukaryota; kingdom Metazoa; phylum Chordata; class Mammalia; order Chiroptera; family Vespertilionidae; genus Murina; species Murina feae. The sequence goes on from PVJC01003597.1 coordinate 59,565, forward strand.
CAAGGGTGACTCTTTGGTGGTGACTAAGCCTGGACAACAACTGGAGTGTCCACACAACTATATGCAAAACCCCTCCTAGAGCAAGGCTGAGCCAGGGTGGGGAGAGAATAGGGGTGGGCCACGGTTTGGGGGCTGGCTCAACCTAGGCTGCTGCATTCCAGTGCAGAATTCCTAGGCGTCTGAGAATTCCAAATTTAAATCCAGCCTTCTAGATCGCTACAAAGGGGCGCTTGTCCAGGTAGAGGAAAAAAACACATTTTAGTTAACTTTGTTAGCTAGGTTTATAAATCATACAGACATATGGTCTGAGGACCTCCATTTGTACTCCTGCCCTAGGCCTCCATGTGTTAGGAGTGGTCCAGCCAAGAGCTCCTTTCCTTGGGCCTCATGTTATTCAGGCCAGAAAATTGCATTTATGAAGCACCTCCGTCTCCGAATAACTCAGCAGTTAGATTGACAGGCCAAGAACCAGCATCTGCTGTGTGCTTTCACTAAAGGTGTCTCCCTGTTGCATCTGCAAAATATTTGCAAACATGAAGCAGGTGGGTCCCTGGGGGAGGGAGGGCAGGTTTGGCTCTACCTTGACAGAGACAGTACTAAAGCCGGCAGGATCATTTGGGAGGAGGGGGGACAAGATAGAGTCAAGACACTGGGCAAAGGAGGGTTGAAGATCCGCTATTAAATGTGCCCTCGTGGCCGAGAAGTATTCACTTTGGTACATAACCCACTAGAATGCTTTACATAGAAACCTTAGACATGATCTAGCCCAGCAGTTTCAGGCTTTTTTTTTTTTTTGTCAGCAAAATAAAAAAGTTACATCAAAGTGAAAACTTAAGTAAAATCTCCGTATAAAAGCAGCCAAAAGTGATAAATAGATTCTTCCAATCACTGAAATCCCTACTGACTTTTGGAAAATACTTTACTATTTATAGGTATTTTCCCTAAAGCTCCTCCTCGGAGTCTAGGCTCCCAGAGCAGAGAGGGAACACCACTAACCTACCAGTGGTTGGGGCCTGACCAACATCCTCTCTCTGCTTTTCTAATCGCCCTCTTGCCCCCTTAGACTAGTTTGGGTGGCACAGACCTCCACATCCCCCGCCAATAGAGGGCACGCGGCCAGGGCCTGGCAATCAGCATGCTACAGCTCCACCACAGTGATTGGTTCAGAGATGGAAGGTGACCAAAGTAGGGTCCATTTTAGACCTACTCCCAAGACTTCCTAAGTACTGCCCATGGCACCAGGGCCCCGGTCAGGGGCCAGCTGTCCACATAAATGACTACATGTGCATTTTTGTAACCTCTCCATGCATTTTTGTTTGTTAAGAATGACTCTGATTTCTGTGTGTGAGTGAGAATTCTAGGTGGGGAAGAAAGAGTGGGAAGAAGTTTCCTGGAACACAACTAAGAGAATCCACCGCACACTCAGGAATGACCAGCTTGCCAGAAGGTGGAGGTGAGATCCTAGGAAGGTCACATTGTCTGAATCCATTTCTTCCACCTATTCTGCTGCCTGAAATTCCACCAATACAGTATCTTTCTCATAGATTGAGCATTGCCTTCTTCTTCGGACTTTTCTTTTAAAACACTGGGCAGGAGCGACATCCTGCACCCCTCATTCCATAGGGGAAGAAGGTGACCAACTTCTCCCCCCAGGCCACAGGACCCGAGGGAAGCCAGGAGCTAATGCGTTGGGGAGAAGAGGTGCTGTAATGGGTGCTCACACAGCCCTGAAGAGAAGGCAAAGGCATGTGGGCGCAGGGAGAAGTGCTCTCTCTCTTCTCAAGGGACAGTTTGTTGGGTATCAGAGTCCCAAAGAAGCGATGAGTGACAAAGTAGGACAGACCTGGGTTCGAATCCAATTCCATCTTGGATAACGGCAGGCAAATTATTTAACCTCCGAGCCTCCATTTCCTCACCTGTGATTTGAAAACACGAATACCTGCTTGGCAATGAGGACACATGAGCACATAAAGCATCTAGTGGATAACAAGGGTTTAATAACACTTTGCTCAAAAGCAAAAAGCCACCACTCCACTGCAGTGAGTCACCCCCACAATTCTAGCCCTTTGCTTATACAACAGGATGAGTTTTCAGGGAAAGACCTACTCACAACCAGCCTCAACTCTGCACATTCCATGGATGCAGGAGCAGCCATTCTGGCCTGGGGCTGATGGCTGGGAGTGTAATTGCCATCATTCTCATATCAGCGCATTTGCACACTCATCAGGCCACTTGCCCTGCAAGCCACAGGGTTCCCAGCAACAGGCAGGGGTGCCCGGTGCCCTGTGCCCTGGAGTGGAGACAGATGGCAAACAGCACCAAGACACAGGCAAGAAGGGGCTTGGTAACTGTGATGTGGTAGCTTGAGGAAGTGGGGCTCAGAAAGGTTAAGGAGCTTGTTGATTGTCCCCCAGCAAATAATAGCCAGGCAGGGCTCAAAACAGACGGACCTGTCCTTGCCCAGGATGCTTTCCTCTGGCCACCTCTCTGCAGCGCCGCTTTCAATACTTCACAATAACCATCTGCTAAGAACTTCTTATAGACAGGGCTGCTTGAATCACAGGTAGAGTTAGGGATGGGACAAGGAAAAATAAAAATAAAAACCACAGAGCAGGCCAGGGCTAACCTCTCCCTTTCCGGGGCTCCCTCATCTCCCTGCTGTTGCGAGGAAACATAGAAAATGCCCCCCATGCTCAGGTATTAAGAATTTCATGTTACTTGCTCTGGGAACTTGCATTTGAAAAGCAAAGCAAAGGGCAGTGCTTTGGCCAAATGACAGCACTGGGCGGCGTCCAGGCACAGTTCCTTGCATCAATACCTCCTGTTTCCTCCTAGGAACTAGCCTGGGGCTGAGCACTCCTCCAACGCTCCTCCCGAGCTAGACAGTTCTGCGGCTGGGACTGGGGCCTGAGCTGGGGTGCAGGAACTGCAGCATGTTCAAAGATATGTCACCAGAATAATGGAATGCCCCAGCGCAGGCCAGGCTGACCTCCCAAAGTATGTGTTTGGGAGTTTGCAGCTGGAGCCCAACTGCTTGAAGAGAGCCAGGCCCACCCGAATGCAGGCGGGGCAGCAGCCTGTCCCACTCCCACCTCTGGGCCTGGAGTAGAGGCCTGTGTGCAGCCTCCCAGGAGGGGCCTGACCTGGGCTGGAGATAGCGGTGGACACCCCCATGCCAACAGGAGCAGACCAAATCCTGAGTCAATAATGCCGGCTCAGAGCAGGATGCGGGAGATATGGGGCAGATGGGGTAAGAAAGAACAAGATGCCTACAGGCCCTCGATGGAGAGAAGGCAGGCCTTCCCCGATCACAAGGTGGAGCCCCCAAGGCCCGGGCTCCACACCTCTCCTACCCCCCCTTCTATCTCTGCACAAGATGAGTCCTCGTGAGTTATTCTGCTGAATAAAGGGGACTGCTGCCCTAGGAAGTGTGTGGGTGGCTGGGCATTATGGGAAGCAATGTTCTGAAGAAAGAAAGATTGAGCTATGTGGGGCTTGGCCAAGCTGACCTCTGTGTGGCACAGAGATTTGCTGATCCAGTGACCTCAGGAGCAAAGTACCTCTCCCCAGCCCCGGTGGACTGAGGTGGCTAAGAAGGGCAACACCCAAAACGTAGGTCCAGGCCTGCCCTTCCGCCCAGGGCCTGTCACCAGCATCCCACGGGTCTCACGTCACACCAACACCCTACAGTTCCCCTCTGCCCAAAGGCTATGTGATCACTCACACCCACCAAGGAAGCAGGAAAGGGCACCTCAGAGCCATCAAAGGCCAGAGGGGTCAGAGCCCAAAGATGGTGGCTCTGAGCACCTGAGCTGGCTTCTCTCCTTTCCCTGAAGTCCCCAGGTTGTCCACCCGTCACCTAAAAGGCCAAAGTTGCACAGGCTCCCCGACTGGGCCAACTAGGGGGCTCACCTGAAGGTCCTCCATGTCTGAGTGGCCCTCCCATCTCCAGGTCCAGTACCTCGGCTAAGAGCCAGAACGGGCAGGGCTCGCAGCCCCTCTCCCCAGGTCCTGCAAAGCCCTCTCACTTTCTTCTCTGCCACCCACAGCTCCACGTGCCCCTCCTGCTGCACCAGACAAGCACTCATGAAGCCCAAAGCCCACAGCACATCCACAAACACGCCTTCACATGTGAACATTGGATCGCATAAGTATCTGCTGCTGGCTTCACTGGTGTTAGACAGCACCAGCTCCTAGGCCCCAACTTGGTAATGGTCCCTCCTCCCATCCTACCCTGGCTGCCTCCTCCAGGACTCTTCCCACCCCCAGTGCAGTTAGCTCCTCTTTGCTACCTGGCTCAATAAGCATGGTCGTTTCTGCCTCTTCCCATCTTTGTCAAGCAGTTTCCCTTGCCTGAATGCCCTGCCCTCCCCATAGGGTCCCGTCTATCCAATTCCATTCCACCTGCAAGACCCTCAACACAATTCTACCCTCAGGAGGGACTACCACCAGCAACCTTGCACCCTGGAAAGAGTGGGTCCCCCTGCAGGGGTCCCTGCCTGCTTTCTGGGTATGAATCTTGTCTCACTCATGACATAGCAAAGACTAGAGGCCCAGGGAGAAAACTGTATCCACCCCCACCTCTTGTAGCCCCAGAACACTTACTGTAGAGCTGGCCTCCAGTTCAACTCTGCCCGGGGGTACTGCCTCAGACTCATCCTATTCTCACTTAGGCCTTCCCAGTTGAAAGGCATCCATTCAAGGCACAGACACCCCCAGGTTCAAATCCCAGCTCCACCATTTGTGACAGTATTACTTGGGCAACCTCCCTTACATCTCTTATCCTGTTTCCTCATCTGAGTAATGAGGAGAATAATTTCTCCATTGCAGATCTGGACAATGGCACACCTATCCACACAGTAGGTGCCCTACTCACCGTGGTGCCCCTCCCCCTTTGCCCCTCTCAGCTTTTCTAGCCTACATTCATTCCCAAGGGGCTTATCCCCCAAGGTGGAGGAGTCCAGAGAGGATCCAGGGAAGCTAGGGGACCTGGCTCCAGCCCACCCCCTCCCCAAGGCTGCGTCTAGGTCTGCTCCCCTCATGCGGAGCCCCAGAGCTCTAGGACATCTTTGATTAATAAGAAGCGGAAAGATAAGACTCATGATAATTAATAAATCATTAGCAGCATTACTTTTCATCAGATAAGCCCATTAATTGTTCCCATTTCCTTACAAAAAGCCCAAGCCCAGCGGGCCCCTTGCACCGAGTTGATTTTATGAGAAATCCAAGCTCATAAAGAAAAGCAGGTCCTTGGCAAGATGAGCGGCATCCACCTGCAGGGGCGCCTGGGACAGTGTGTGCCAACCCACACCCATGCCTTTTGGGGGAGCAGGGAGAAAAACACGCAAAATAACCCCCTATCTCTCAGGCAGGGCCCCAAGGGAACTTGGAGACTCCTAACCAAAGTTGGCACACAGGTTTCCTCTCTGGCACCAATGCCAAATAATTATCAGGATTTGTTTTAGTCCTACTTAAAATACACACACACACACACACACACACACAAACCCGCAGCTGAATTGAGAGGGAGGAAAATGTCCTAATTCCTAAGATTCGTTAGCAATGTCTAGCAGGGGCAGTGGAGAGGGCATGAAAGCACAAGGGGCACACCCATCCATTCAATCATCCATCCATTCATCATCCATCCATTCAGTTATTCATTCTGCAAATGTTTAGTGATTGTCAAGTGCTGAGGAAGGGATTGGGGAGACTAAGTAGAAAGAGGCATAGTTTCTGCTCTCCTGAAGTTCATATCTGCCATCTCTAAAGTCCTTTTCAGAAGAGGAAACTGAAAGGGAAGGCGCTGCCCACGGCCATATTGAGGGTTAGTGGTGAAACCAGCTGGAGTTCCTTCACTGTCCCCTTTCCAGCCCCTTCTTCCCTCAAAGGAGCAGCAAAAATATCCTAGTTCCCCGGCCCCCCCGCAACCCTCGCTCCCTCCCCCACCACACACACACACAGATGTCCTGCCTATTTCTCAGACGCCTGCTCTTGGACTGAGAATGGCAGCACATTCTCATTCTCTTGAAGAAATAAATGTATTTGAACACCTATCATGTAGTACTGAAGGGGGACACACAGGAACTGCCTAGAAGCTGGCTGTATAGTTAAATAGAAAAGACTCAATAAGAAAGAATAATAATAAAGCAAAATGACTAGGCAGAACAGAAAGCATTCCTTAATAACGTGCTCTGAGAGACTGAAAGCAAAAGCATCCTTGCAAGCTGGGGAGTCCCGGAAGGCTTTCTGAAGGAGGCAGCAGGTTAGGAAGGCATGTTTTTAAAACGGTTTGGAGGCGGATCTTGGAGGGCTTCCGAAGCACTTCCTGGGAGTTCAGATTTATCTCCTGGCTCCTCATCTGTCCCCTCTGAAGGCACACTCAGAGGCAACATTGGATAAACCTGGTTTAACTTCCTATAGCATTAACCTTACTCACAGATTTTAAAGAGAAAGATTTTCAATTAGAACTCTTGAAAGTTTTGTCCTATCTACACAAAAACAAATTTCAGGTAGATTAGAGAACTGAACACTGAAATGAATAAAACTATTAAAATACTAGAATAAAAATAAAGGATTATATTTATATATGCTTGGGATGAGAAAACTTTCCAAGCATTGTACAAAATTAAGATGCCCTAAAGGGAAAAACAAGTAGATATGCCTACATAAATATTTTAAATTCTCTTGTGCAAAAGACATCAAAAACAGAATTACATATAAATATCAGAGGGGGAAATGTTTGTAATATATATAATAAACAAAGGGTTAAGATCTCCAAAATATGAAGAGTTCCCAACACATTTATCCCAAAAATATGAACACACCTATTTGTCAAGACATACGCACCCATATGTTCGTTGCAGCCTTATTCACAATAGCTAAGGCATGGGAACCTCCCGAATGTCCATCAATGGATGAGCGCATAAAGATGTGGTACATACATTCAACAGAATACTCAGCCATAAAAATGATAAAATATTACCATTTGTGACAACATAGATGCATCTTGAGAGTATTATGCTAAGTAAAGTAAGTCAAACAGAAAAGGACAAAAAAATATGATTTCACTTATTTGTAGACTATAAAACAAAAAGTAACAAAGTAACAAAACAAACTCAGCGATACAGACAACAGAATGGTGGTTCCCAGAGGGGACGGGGACAGGGACGGGGAGGACAAAGTGGGTAAACTGGGTCAAAGATAGTCAAGGAAGGAAAGTAGACTTCAGGTGGTGAGTACATAACAGGCTACAGATGTCAAGTTATAATGTTGGACACTTAAAATTACATAATGTTATTAACCAATGTTACCTTAAAATATTCAATGAAAAAAGAGCCCCCCCGAAAAAAGCAATAGACAATTCAAAATACATATGGCTAATAAACCAAGATGTCTAAACTTTAGCACTGCTAATACTTGAGGCCAATAATTCTTTCCACATACTAGATGTCAATAGTAACTGTTCCCCCCACGTCAGATTGTAACAATCAAAAATGTCTCCAGATATTGCCAAATGCCCTGTGTGTGGGGGGGGCATAATCATCTCCAATTGAGGACCACTGCTAATCTATAATAATAAAAGCATAATATGCTAATTAGACCGGATGTCCTTCCGGATGAAGCCGGAGCTGTGAGGGAGGCCTGGGTCCCGGGTGCCAGAGGGAAGCCAGTGCCAGCAGCTAGGAGAAGGAAGACCTACCCTTGCTCGTATTCCATGCATCGGGCCTCTAGTAAAATATAAAAATAGGCTCAGTCTTCTGAATGAACAGATAATTGCAAACTAACATAATAATACAATAAAATGTCATTTTTCTCTTATCAGATTCTAATCATAGATAATAGGCACAGATGGTGAGGGTTTGGGAAGAATGGTGTTCTCATGCTGTTGTGTGTGTGTGTGTGTGTGTGTGTGTGTGTGTGTGTGTGTGTGTGTGGTTAGACAATCATATATATCTTACAGAGTGATCCTCCTGCTATTTCAAGTACCCCCCTGGCCGGTACGTAGCTATTACATTTTATTTTTTTTCCTCCATTGACCTCTCCCCGGCCACTCCCACCCCCCCTAGTGTTTGTGTTCACTAGTAATGCTTATATGCATGCATACAAGTCCTTTGGTTGATCTCTTATCCCACCCCGCTTCCCTGCCTTCCCTCTGAGGTTTGACAGTCATTTTGATGCTTCTCTATCTCTGGATCTGTTTTTGTTCATCAGTTTATGCTGTTCATTATATTCCATATAAATGAGTGAGATTGTGTTGTATTTCTCTTTCTCTACCTGGCTTATTTCATTTACAATAATGGTCTCCAAGTCCATCCATGCTGTTGCAAATTGCAAGAGTTGCAAAACTTCTTTTTTCTGGCAGCATACTATTCCGTAGTATAGATGTACCACAGTTTTTTAATCAATTCATCTGCTGATGGGCACTTAGGCTGTTTCCAAATCTTAGCTATGGTAAATTGTGCTGCTATGAACAAAGGGGTGCATGTATCCTTTCTCACAGGTGTTCCTGATCTCTTGGAATATAGTCCTAGGAGTGGGATTGCTGGGTCAAATGGGAGTTCCATTTTTAATTTTTTGAGGAAAGTCCATACCCACTTCCCACAGTGGCTGCACCAGTCTGCATTCCCACCAGCAATGCAGGAGGGTTCCGTTTTCTCCACATTCTTGCCAGCACTTGTCCTTTGTTGATTTGCTAATGATAGCCATCCTGACAGGTGTGAGACGGTACTTCATTGTCATTTCGATTTGCATCTCTCAGATGATTAGTGACTTTGAGCATGCTTTCATGTCTCTTGGCCTTCTGTATGTCCTCTTTCAGAAAGTGTCTATTGGGGTCCTTTGCCCATCTTTCGATTGGGTTGTTTATCTTCCTTCTGTTAAGGTGTATGAGTTCCCTGTAAATGTTGGAGATTAAACCCTTATCGGAGATAACACTGGCATATATGTTCTCCCATGCAGTGGGTTTTCTTGTTGTTTTGTTGATGGTTTCTTTAGCTATGCAGCAGCTTTTTATTTTGATGTAGTCCCATTTGTTTATTTTCTCCTTAGTTTTCCTTGTCCTGGGAGCTGTATTGGTAAAGATATTGCTACGACATATGTCTGATATTTTTTTTTTCTATTTTAATTTATCTTTATTGTTCAGATTATTACAGTTGTTCCTCTTTTTTCCCCCATAGCTCCCCACCTCCCAATTCCCACCCCAACCTCTGACCTTGCCCCCCCCATTGTCCTCATCCATAGGTGTACAATTATTGTCCAGTCTCTTCACGCATCCCCAACACCCTTAACCCCCAAAAATTGTCAGTCCACTCCCTTTCTATGATTCTATTCTATTCTCAAAGGATACCTTTCAGCATTTCATATAATACTAGTTGGATGGTAATGAACTCTTTTAGCTTTTCCTTGTCTGTGAAGCTCTTTATCCAACCCTCAATTCTGAACGATAGCTTTGCTGGGTAAAGTAATTTTGGCTGTAGGTTCTTGCTATTCAACACTTTGAATATTTCTTGCCACTCCCTTCTGGCCTGCAAAGTTTCTGTTGAGAAATCAGCTGACAGTCATATGGGTGCCCCCTTGTAGGTAATTAACTTCTTTTCTCTTGCAGCTTTTAAGATTCTCTCCTTGTCTTTTGCTCTTGGCATTTTAATTATGATATGTCTTGGTGTGGTCCTCCTTCGGTTCCTTTTGCTTGGAGTTCTCTGCGCTTCCTGGACTTGGAAGTTTATTTCTTTCACCAGGTGAGGGAAGTTTTCTGTCATTATTTCTTCAAATAGGTTTTCAATA